>JAANBB010000636.1:0-18547 GCA_014621425.1 Cylindrodendrum hubeiense | reverse complement strand
GCATCTTCCCATCATCCATTTCCCATCATCACCTCGTCCACCTCCGCCGTCCGTCGATTCCCCGTCCCCCGTAGCGCTCCTCCTCTGCCGCTCCTCCTCGCCCTATCCAGCCCGCCGCTGCTCACCGGCGCCCCGTCGTTGCGTGCGTCGTTGCGACCTGGGTCTTCCTGTTCCGGCCACCACCTCCTCGCTTTGGAAGCGGGGAGCCCGTGTCTGGTCTTTTGGGCCGCTGCCCGTGCACAGCCTCAACCTCCCTCAGCGTCTTCCCGGGGGCGTCGTCAACCTCGCCATTTGAACATCCTTCGAGCGAGTCCTTAAAAGTCTCAACCCTCCCCTGGTGCTCCCGTTTACACCTCCGGCCCCGACTGCGCGCGGCCTGTCCCACCAGATACTCTCCTGCGTCGTGGTGCTTTAGTCACTCGCTGCGCTGCGCAAAAGGCGAGACATCATGAGCAATCGCACCGACGCTGGGCAGCCCAAGTAAGTCCATCCCATCTGGCTCATCTGGTCCATCTGGCCCCCCTGACCCATCCTTCTCATCCTGCGATCGCCTCCATCGAAGACATGACCGCTGACCATCACCACAGCAGCAAGCCTAACCTGCGGGTTACCAGTACGTCACCGTTTCCCGACCCCCCTCCGCCCGAGTTCCCGTATTGACATCATCCCAGTAATTGCTGCCGACGGCCTCTATAAGAGAGATGTCTTCCGTACGTTCGACGATGCCGCCTGACAAATCAACCATCTCGTTAACATCCATCTAGGTTTCCCCGACCCCTTCGCTGTGGCGACCATCAACGGCGAGCAGACCAAGACAACTACGGTCAGCAAGCGAACTCTGAACCCATACTGGAACGAGAGCTTTGACTTGTGAGCACTGCCCCGCTACCCCAACCATGGAACTTTTCCAACTGATGCATGGCAGTCGTACAAACGAAGATGGCATCCTGGCGGTGCAGGTATTTGACCAGAAGAAGTTTAAGAAGAAGGATCAAGGTTTCCTGGGTGTCATTAACATCCGGGTCGGAGACGTCATGCCCGAGATTGGGGCGGACGCTGATGGTCGGTTTGCCCGTACCGCGTGCTAAATACCTTGATATCTTGCTAACCTCGCAAACTTTAAGACCAGATGCTCACACGCGACCTTAAAAAGTCAACCGACAACCTCGTCGTCCACGGAAAACTCATCATCAACCTATCTTGTAACCTCACTGCTCCCGTCAGGGGTGGTCAAGCATCGTCGAGCCGACCCTCGTTAGGTACTGGACCCTCTAACATGTCGACACTTTCAGCACCTGCGGGAGACCGCCCCGGCTCCTCCATGTCAGGCCCCAACGGTGCTGGTGGGTCACAAATCACCCTGCCGCACCGTCCATCCAGCATCAACTCAGCCGGCGGTGCTGCGAACCCCCCTGGGATCAATGGATCCTCGCAAAACCGCCAGTCCACCCAGCTCAGCCCATTCGAGGATGCTCAAGGGCGTTTGCCCGCTGGATGGGAAAGACGAGAGGACAACCTGGGCCGCACATACTATGTCGATCATAACACGCGAACTACCAACTGGAACCGCCCAACCGCTGGTGGTGCTGCTGAATCACGGAACGACAGAGAGGCAGCAACTCAAGTTGAGCGACAGAGACATCAAAACCGAACGTTGCCCGAAGACCGGACCGGATCCAGCTCACCGACAATGCACCAGCAGCAGCCCCAGCCACCATCAGGATCTCCGCCCGCTAACAATGCCATGATGCACACTGGCGCTACCAGCCCAGGCACGGGTGAGCTTCCTCCTGGCTGGGAGCAGCGGTGGACACCAGAAGGCCGCCCTTACTTCGTGGACCACAACACGCGAACGACGACCTGGGTTGATCCTCGTCGACAGCAGTATATCCGCATGTATGGCGGTCAAAACAACACCAACGGTCAAATCCAGCAGCAGCCCGTTTCCCAGCTCGGTCCCCTTCCTAGCGGATGGGAAATGCGTCTCACCAACACTGCCCGCGTTTACTTTGTCGACCACAATACCAAGACCACCACTTGGGACGACCCTCGACTCCCCTCATCACTGGATCAGAATGTTCCCCAGTATAAGCGAGATTTCCGCCGAAAGCTCATTTACTTCCGATCGCAACCCGCTATGCGCATTCTCAGCGGGCAGTGCCATATCAAGGTCCGACGATCACACATTTTCGAGGACTCCTTTGCAGAGATTACTCGCCAGTCGGCTACGGATTTGAAGAAGAGGCTTATGATCAAGTTCGACGGCGAGGATGGTCTCGATTATGGTGGTCTTTCCCGAGAATTTTTCTTCCTCCTTTCCCACGAAATGTTCAACCCCTTCTACTGTCTGTTTGAGTACTCCGCCCACGACAACTACACCCTTCAGATCAACCCCCATTCCGGAATCAACCCCGAGCATCTCAACTACTTCAAGTTTATTGGACGAGTTGTTGGTTTGGCTATCTTCCATCGACGATTCCTGGATGCATTCTTCATTGGTGCGTTGTACAAGATGATGCTCGGAAAGGCCGTCGCCTTGGCGGATATGGAGGGTGTGGATGCCGACTTCCACCGATCATTGCAGTGGATGTTGGACAATGATATTTCGGGCGGAATTCTGGAGCAGACGTTCTCGACTGAGGACGAGCGTTTCGGAGTTTTGACCACTGAGGATCTCATCCCCGACGGCCGAAATATCGACGTCACGAATGAGAACAAGAAGGAGTATGTTGACCTAATGGTCAAGTGGCGCATTGAGAAGCGTATCGCCGAGCAGTTCCAGGCCTTCAAGGAGGGATTCCAGGAGCTGATTCCCCATGAGCTTATCAATGTCTTCGACGAGCGTGAGCTGGAGCTGCTCATTGGTGGTATTGCCGAGATCGATGTCGACGACTGGAAGAAGCACACCGACTACCGCGGATACACCGAGTCCGACGAGGTAGTACAAAACTTCTGGACGACAGTTCGGTCGTGGGATGGCGAACAGAAGTCGCGACTTCTGCAGTTCACCACTGGAACTTCCCGAATCCCTGTTAATGGATTCAAGGATCTACAGGGAAGTGATGGACCTCGACGATTCACTATCGAGAAAGCAGGAGAGCTTAACAACTTGCCCAAAGCACACACTTGGTTAGTTGCCCCCGCCCCCAATCCCTTACAATGATGGATCTTTGACTAACGTGCTCGACAGCTTTAACCGCCTTGACCTACCGCCTTACAAGAATATGGAGATGCTCCAGGGCAAGCTTACGATTGCTGTGGAAGAGACGATGGGCTTCGGCCAGGAGTAGACGGCGAGGGTGTACCACTCAAGCGGGGATGGCGAGGTCGAGCTCGCATCTGACAGCTGTGTATTCTTCCTAGAGCGCGACCTCACTCCCCACCCTCCTCTCGCTCACACGCACGAATCTGTTTTGGGTAATTGCTTTGGTTGAAAGAGTGGAACAGACCTGGGTCGTTTGGCGCTGGTGGATTGATTGTCATTCGAAATGCGATGCAACGACTGTTTATTTGTTTGTCTTTCTGTCGGCCACCCTCGCGGATGAAAACAAGAGACGGAATCCTAGCCTCGTCTCCCCTTCGAGATGGCATCTCTGCAACACCCCAGAAAGACGGACCAATGACTTCGCACTGTTAGAACTGTTCCGTGGGATGCCTTCACGATTTCGTGGTATTATTATTCTACTGCTTATGGGCACGCGCTGGGAGCTCTCGGGGCCGCGGCGATCCTGCTTTGACAAAAAAAGGTTGTGTTACGTTTCATGTCGGGCAGGTGTGGCGAGACCTATTGTTCATGCGGACTCGGGGAGATAAGACAGGATTCCTACAAGATTTGCATTCCATCATATATATACACACACAAAGGACACTTTCTCTCTCTAGGTTTTGCATGGTTGATAGTGACCTCAATGTTCAAGTGATTAGTAGATTTCAGTTGCTTCCAGTGTGAACTTGTCGAATACATCATCGTCGAGCTGGTTTGTGAGTGAATTGTTTGGAGATGTGGGTCTGGTTCTAGCAATGGACCGACGACAGCACAGGTTGCGTTTGTACTGGACGTTAGTTCTATGGGTTGTCAGTTTCGAGCCCTAGCGATGGATGTGACAAGCCGCGAGCACAAGCATCATGGTCAATGGTTATGGTGTTGTACAGAATTGCATTTCTTCTACCATTCTACCGGTGGGATCCCCAGTATGTACACCTTGTGATAACAAAATAAAGACGTTGTTTGGCGCGACATGCTCGTCGTCTTTGTCGTCCTCGCGGCCACGTCGATTGCCATCCCATCCGATCCCTTCCAGTCGTTGCTCGGTGATTTATCGAGTATCCATCCATTGCCACAAGCCTCCCGCGGCATCCATTGCTCTCCTCCTTGTCCAGCTCTCCACTTCGTCTCTTTATCGTCTGTACCACATGCGGCTGATCTTGGTGTTGCGCATCTTGCGCTGGAGCTGGAAGATGCCGTACATGAGGGCCTCAGACGTCGGGGGGCAGCCGGGGACGTAGATATCGACGGGAACGATGCGGTCGCAGCCGCGGACGACGCTGTAGCTGTAGTGGTAGTAACCACCACCGTTGGCGCAGCTGCCCATGGAGATGACCCAACGGGGCTCGGGCATCTGATCGTAGACCTGGCGCAGGGCGGGGGCCATCTTGTTGGTGAGGGTGCCGGCGACAATCATGACGTCGGACTGACGGGGAGAGGCACGGAAAATGATACCGAGGCGATCCTGATCGTATCGGGGGGTGGAGAGGTGCATCATCTCGACGGCACAGCAGGCGAGACCGAAGGTCATGGGCCACAGGGAGGACTGGCGGGCCCAGTTGGCCATGATATCGAGGGTGGTGCTATCATGGGGAAAGAACGCCAACGGTCAGCAGGGCTTCATCTATGGGGCAATTGAGGGCGGATATCGGGGACATCGGGGGCATCGTGGGCGCGAGGGCGGTGGTGATGGTCATGGCGGTGCGGGACATACAGAGCATATTGAATGACGCCCTTGGTGGGCTCCTCGCTGGCGAGAGGCACCTCCTTGCGAGCCTTGGCCAGGCCGACGGCGCCTGAATGGGCCGTCAGTGCACTGGCATCACGTCGAGAGCCGGTCGAGAAGGCAGCAACTGATCGGAAGGGGATGATCGAGGTCGAGGGCCGAACTAAATTGGGTGAATTCGGAGTCAGCTAAACACCCGGGGCCGATTCGACGACGACATTGCGAGCAAAAAAACCCGCCGATCCGAGGAGGGATTGGGAGGCTCGCAATTGGCAAGTGACGTACCTCGGAGGGCCATTGCGGCCGCGGATCGCGAAGCGGGGAGCATCTCGATGTGTCGAATTGACGGGCGGGAGAGGCTCGACGCGGAGAGAGGGGAGAGGGTCGTGGGAAGACGGGGAAGTTGGACAAGCTGGAGTTGACTATTTGGGTGAGGATTGGAGAATGCCTCGTTGGTAGCCGACAACTGGGAATTGGCGCGACTGTGATTGGTTGGCCGGCCTGAGCTCAGGCCGGCGATTACCCGGGCGTGGAGTGGTGGTCCCAAGACTCGTGACTTGCCAGTTGATGGGTGTGGATTACCACGACAGCGGACACAGGTGGGTTTGAGTTTGATCTACGAGACAACATTACAACATAACCGCCGCCACTAAAAAGCTAGGGAAGCCTCGAAGGATCTTTTCTGTGTATCTGGGAAAGCATGAGTCTTGGTACCAGACAGACTTGTTCGATGCGGTTGTGTGCTCACTGGGCGATGTACGGTACTGGCTAGCGCCTCTTCACTCCGCGAAGAGGCCATACACAATTGTGCGGTGGCATATATAGTCTAGGGAAGCGGACTAGTCTATTCGTCTGTATTGAACTTCAACCTTTTTCTTGGGGGGTTTTGGGCCGGGATAACGTAGTTCGTTGCATGTATATGGTACTTAGCTTACATATTCGTGGTCTTTAGTACCTATCTGGTGTTTAATCACAAGCTACCTCAATATTGTTCAATAGGTGAGTTTCATTTTACTTCTGCCCTGAAACCCACATTGCTGCGTTTCCCAACCCAACGCGAATAACCATATACTTGTGTCCCCCAACACGATGCAATCATGGAAAGCTGAAATGGAGGTTGGCTCTCTCGAAACTGCACACTACTCGGGACCCATATTGAGTATAGGGTAAGTTAACACCATGACAGGACTCTCGATAAGAGAAGACGAAGTGGCATTCTTGAGTCTAAGGTTTAATTTCTACATGGTGCAGGAAAACAGTCATTCAGCACCCTGGTTGCAGATCACGAGAGCGACGACTCTCGTGGTGTATAAGTTCAACTTTGCTATTGATATTGACCGCAGTCTTCCACCAACCAACCACCCCCCCTTGCTTGCAATTGATGAGTCGATGAGAGTGTTAGCCCGAAAGCCCCAATTCACCACTGGACAGGCATCAACTAAATGTTCCAAGATATAAGCTTATATCAAAGGGGGTGCACGGGGTGTTGGGTGAACAGGCGTATGGTGACGTGGTGGCATTGTTGGACTGGTATCCGAACTCCCCGGCTACGTGGGCATAATCGTCATCGCGGACCTGGAAACAATACCACGTTGCTGGCACGACGTCCCTGGGCGAATGATAAACTCGAGATGATATCATAATACGAGGAGAGCAAGGATAGGATTTAACCTCATCCCCCCCCCTCTCTCTCTAGACTGCATTGCGTGCGAAGTACTTGTTGCCCTGGAATCAGTTGATACCGGGATCCAGACCCCAGGTGGTGACATTAATGCAGGTGTCCGCATAAGGCGTTACGCGTACATTTACAAAGTCACGGCACTTGTCCTTGGCATCGGGAGGTTCACTCGACACCCGGAGTTTCTCTTGATAATGACAGCCGGAGTTTCTCGTGATCTTTACAGCCGGAGTTTCCAGAAAAACCCGGTTCGGCATTGACAGCCCGGCTGGCACGGAGCGTCGGCGGCGGCGTTGGCTGGAAGGCCGTGCTGGATTGCTGGATTGCTGGAAATCAGAGCACGGGGGCAATGTCTCGGAGTGGGTTAGAGGCGGCATTTTAGCAGTTGGAACCACCACACTCATCCACAAGCTCGGATGTCCCATTTTGGACACCTTCTCAGGCAGACCACAACTCGGCGCACTTCGCCCGGGGGATCAAGAAGGGAGAGCGCTAGGCTGGGGCGTTTGAGTGGCGTGGCTTGTTTCTGATTGAGGTTTCTGGAGACAATTAGCCTCGTAGTGGTCTTGGTTGGCTGAGACGACAGCGGGCCTAGGGTTGTTGGCCGCAAGACCTGTTCGACCGCGGCGCGACTGGACACAAGGTAATTACACCCAGATGACTGGACTTTGATTCATCTCGATGGGGCTTGAGTTTTATTTAGAACAAGAACAGCTACCGATGGCGCGCAGGGATGGGAGCCAACAAAGGGCTGTTGGGGGGATCCGGCATGGCGTGTATAGTATTTTTTTGCCTCCCCCCTAGGCCCATTCATTCCATGGTCTTTAATTTCCTAGCCCGGTTGACGCGTGTGAGGCGGCTTTTGGATTTGAGATTTGGGTCAGGGCCCCTAGTATTAGTGCATGTGAGCCTACGCAATCAAGCAATGCACCTACGCCGATAGCCTCTTTTGTAGGGATGTGGGAAACCACGTAATTCAGGGCGAAAACTGGGTAAAACCGGATCTTGCTGCAAAGGTGCCCACACATTCTGATCTAGAGGCCACACCAATGTGGTCAGCTGGAGGACCTCGGCTGCCGCGGGCCCGCAGAGCTTCTGAAAGATCTGACGACTGGCCTTCCCAGGGGCGTGGAAGTCCTGGCGTGCCGCCCTCGCAGGGCATGGCAGGGACCTACCCACCTGGAACTAGCGGTCCGGGATCGTGCCAGGGTCCTGGGGCAGGCCAGAGCTTGGCTTTTGCTTGGCTTTTTGCTGGGGAAGAAGGCAGATCCTGGGCAGAGTGGGCTCACTGGAATTTGCGGTGGGTGGCGGGCGCTCTGTAGTGGGATAGTGGGACAACTTGTTTAGCGAAGAACAATACAGATTGCCTATCGCCTAATAACCAGGTGTGTAATAATCATGGGATATGCTCCGTACTGGCGTCAAAGACGGCCGGTTCTTCTAGGCTCCCCGGGCCGCGGTGTCCGATTTGGGAGGTGGAAAAACCGGGGGGGGCCGCTACCACCAACCGTCGACCGTCGACCGTCGACCGTCAACCGTCAACCACCAACCGAGCCCACCAACAGAGCCCACCAACAGAGCCCACCAACGCACACGACGGTTTTCAATGATCGACGACCTAACGCTGACGGCGGCAGTGCGGGTGTGCTGGCCCATGGGGGCGTCATCATGGCTATTTGCGTAGTATTACAGAGAGACACGCGCGTATGCATGTGGCACCTGAACTGGCCGAACCCGGCAGAAGCAAGCGTTGGGACGAGCCCGGGTGAGTACAAAATCGTACAAAATCGTACAACATCGAAGACAAGGACTCACTTTCAAGAACCCTTCCCCCGTCCCTCTGGGGACATGAAATGCTGGGAATGGTTCACAGACAGGGCTAGGAGAGTGGACTCAGTGGAGTGACCAGTCAGGTAAACAGAAAACAGAACAACCCGGGCAGAGACAAGACATTCCGGGTGCCAGCCGGCCAACAAGCTTGTTGCGACGGGGAGGCGACGCAGGCAACGGGGAGTCGACAGAAAAGTCGCCAAGGCCACCCCGCCAGCCACGCCCGCCGTCACAGCCGCGAGGCGCTCTCGTCATTCTGCGTCTCCTATCTTGGCGTTGGGATCCATCCATCTATGGTGGTAGGTAGGTAGGTAGGTAGACATGGCAGAGTCTGGTAACAACCCAAGGTACCTTACGGTAGGGAGGGTATGTATCTAGGTACCTACCTACCTACAGGTACCTAACTTAATGCAAGCTCTGTACCGGCAGTGTTCGAGTCGCAAAGCAGGGCAAAGCAGGGCAAAGATGGGCAAAGCATGGGCATGGCAGACTGCGGCGCAGGAGCTGGCCGGCAGCACCACCCACCCACCCGTTGTCACTTAGAAGCCGCCGGGGTGCTCCGTAGGGGGGCCAGCAATCCAATATCCAATATCCATTCCCTTCAGTGCAGCGAGTGGCCACTGGGCGCGGCGGTGGTGCGCTTGGGCCGGAGGAACAACCTGGCCGGCGCCCACGCAGTCCAGGGCTCGAGCTCCATTGCATGGCACGCGCGCGACGTCCGTTTTAGTGGGCGCAGTGCTGGAGTAGCGCCCCGTAGCGCAGGGTAGCGTAGTGTTGCGGTGCAGCGTGGGTACAGCGTGGGTACAGCGTGGGCAGTGCGTAGCAGCCGCGCTCTCTCTCGATTTGTCTCGACGCCCGGCCCTGGCCTGTCTGCTTGCTGCTTGTTGGCCTTTGGGTGTTTCTAGAGCCATCTGGCTCCGCAGAGCCCGCACCCTTTCTCCACGCTGCACGCTGCACGCTGCACGCCGCACGCTCCACTTCCGCTTCCGCTTGCGCTCTAATACACAGCACACGGCGTGCACACGGAGTGCACCCGTAGCCCGTAGTCCGTAGCCCGTAGTCTGTACAAGCGGCCCTTACAAGTGGCCCGCAGCATTGCACAGGGCCTAATTATGTACCTATCTGCCTACCGACCAGGCACTCCACAATCCACAGCCATCCTTTCCTGATCCGCCTGACCTCACCACACCTTGCTACAACCCATCCGACCTCACCTCGCCTCGACTCACCCTCCCCCGGTCACACACGATCCTCCTCCTCTCCTCCTCCTCCTCCTCCTCAACAACAACAATGCTCTGCAACTGCATTCGCTGAGCACTCCTCCCCCGTCCTCTTCGATGCGACTGCTGCCCACTCCCCCGTGGCGCGCATAACCTCCCCGACGATTCGTCCGCTCCGCCGCCGACTGCCGTCGCAAGCCGCAAGCCGCAACGCACGCCGCCATGTGGCCGAGGGTCAAGCATTGGTTCTGGCACTGGCCCTCACGCCTCGTTCTCCGCTACATCACCATCCTCTTCTTCGCCGGCTTCTTCATCACAAACTACTTCTTATGGACCAGCAGCCAGGGCTGGGACGTCGCCGAGCCCAACGGCCCCGTCACCTTCGGCCCCAAGCACCCTATCAAGAAGCTCATGGTCGATGCCCGCGCCCGCCACGAAGCCCTCCTCGCCAAGCGCAGTTACGACCTCAACGATGCCGCCGCCCGATACCGTGCCCGCCGAGGCCGTCACCCTCCCCCGGGCTTCGACAAGTGGACTGAGGCTGCTCTCGGCTCCAACGCCATTCTCGTCGAGGACTTTTTCGACCGCATCTACAAGGACCTGACTCCCTTTTGGGCCCTCGACTCTCAAACCATCGCCCAGCGCGCTGCCTCCTGGCACTGGGTCGTCAGGGTTCGCAACGGCCAGGCCACCGGCCAGGGAAACACCACTAACCGAGTCCCCTGGCTGCAGCTATGGACCGAACTTGTTACCGAGTTCTCCATGCATCTGCCAGATGTCGACATGCCCATCAACTACATGGACGAGCCCCGAATCCTCGTCCCCTTTGACGAGGTTGCAAAGCTCGTCGAGCAGGAGCGCACCAACCGGCGCATGCCCCCTGTCCACGAGGTCGTCACTGGCTTCAAGGGCCTGAGCCAGATTGACGCCATGAACCCCCAGCTATACGAACCACATTGGTTCAATCGCTCCGACAACTACTGGGACCTTACTCGTGTGACGTGTGGCCCCAACGCTCCCTCGCGCAACGTCGAACAAATCTCCGACTTTAATACGCCCGTCAACTACCCATCCGGCTGGGCCCCCGATTACACATATAAAGGATACATCAAGAACTGGACCGCCGCCATGGACCCGTGCGTGCAGCCGCATCTGCGAGAGATGCACGGCAGCTTTGTTAACCCCATGAGTCTGTCTACTACCCAGGAGCTAATCCCCATGTTTGGCGGTTCCAAGCTTCCCATGAATAACGAAATCCTCATCCCCGGTGCCATGTATCTCACCGTCGACGAGTTCTATTCTGGAGGCGAGAACCAGCGAGGCCCTGCATGGCACAGGAAGAAGAATGGGATTGTCTGGCGCGGTGTTGCCTCCGGCGGCAAGGCCAAGAGCTATAACTGGCATCGTTTCCACCGCCACCGCCTTGTACAGATGCTCAACGGTACTACCGTCAACGCCATGGAGCACCAGGATTCCAAGGCCCAGACGTTCAATTTCCCTGATGCTGAAATTTACAAGAACACGCGCCACACCGAAAACAGACTCGGCAAATGGCTGAAGAAATTCGCCAACGCCGGCTTCATCAGCCGACAATGCCAGGTCGAGCCCTGTGAATATCTCGATCCTTACTACGCGGAAGTGGACTCTATGCCGATGAAGGACCAGTACAAATACAAATTCCTTCCAGACGCTGATGGCAATTCTTTCAGCGCCCGATTTCGCGGCTTTATGCGCTCTAGCAGCACCCCGCTCAAGGCTACCATCTACGCGGAGTGGCACGACGACCGACTTACCCCGTGGGTCCATTTTGTGCCCCTCGACAACTCCTACCAGGACCTCTACTCCGTCCTCGATTACTTCACCGACGACGAAGTTGCCGGCGACACCGCGGCTCGCTACATTGCCGAGCGAGGCAAGGAATGGTCCGAGCAGGTCCTCCGTCGCGAGGACATGCGTCTCTACGTCTGGCGTCTACTACTCGAGTGGGCCCGCGTTTGTGACGAGAACCGACATAACTTAGGGTTTATCAAAGACTTGATCGACCCACAACGATGATGTGCAGGGGAAGACAACCCGAATATCAACCAGCATATGTACGAGTGGAACGGTGTTTGGGAGGCTATAATATCATTGCATGAACACTGTTGTACTGCGCCGGAAGGCCCACGTTTGAAACGGACGTCTGGCTTTCACCTATACATTAATTCTCACGGCCTGGAGTTTGGGAGTTGGATTTTCCCACCTACGTTACGGGGAAGATTTTTGATTTGCGGGGCTTGTTTTTTTGGGCAGGAATCGCATCAAATAGCCTTACTGGTGTTGGTCTTGTCCATGAGATGATATCTTATCCATGGAGCCATATGTAACACACATGTAACATGGATCGAAAAGGGAAGAAAGACATGAGAGGACGAGAGGGATGAAGGGAGAAGGGAATGGCCCTCGCTGTTAATACGTACCTTTAGCTAATATTGGCCAAGTCCCGACCCAAGCGGCGACAAGTATGCCAAATATGATCATCACTATTCGCAAACTAGAATTGCTATCCTCAAGGAGAGGCTACACATGAGCGTTGCTACGGACAGCACGATGGCACGATAGCACGATAGCACAATGTCTTGTGCCCTAGTTTAAAAATGGAAGAGATATACCAAAAACCCGCTCTCTAAGAAGCCGTTTAATATCCTCACAAATACTTTGCAAATACAATATATTACCAAAGGTACTTAAGTTAGGCACACGCTGGGTGCCTATGTGGAGGAGATGTAGTAAACATCACCTGATCGCGATGTCCGCCTGGGTGAACAGCAACACTCCCAAGGGTTTTCATCAAACAACGTCGCCCCTCTCAATCTCCAGTATACTGTGTCTCAAAATGGCAGACTCCGTGATATGCAAGCAAGAACCGTTCAAAAAGACACGCCCTGTTCTCGTTCTCATGCTCATAATTATGCAGGTATCTATTCCCCTGTGACGTCTGCTGCCCAACACCTCTGTCGTTTTTGGTGGGAACCCATTCAAGCAACCCCTCAACAGCCAAACGCATGTTCCCATGGACGCAAAAACACGAACAACCCCATATTATCGAGGGCGTGTGGGGCGAGCAGTTCTACAGCTGCAGGTTCGTGACGGGCTCGCGGGCGGGCTGACCCTTGAGGTGGGCAGCAGAACCCTTGAACAGGCTCTGCCAGATGAAGGCCTCGCTGAGAAGCAGTTCAATATCCTTCTCGGTCCAGTCTTTAGTTGGTAGGCTCTGCAGGAACATCATGACCTCTTGGAAGTCCATGTGGACGAGCTTGTCGGTCCACTTGACCAGGAAGGCGGCGCAGACATATAGGTGGAACTCGGAGAAGCCCTGTTCTTCGGCCTGGAAGAGGAGAGTTGGTTAGACAAAAAGAAGGAAAAGAGGCAAATGGGGGAGCGTACCAAGTATGTGTCCCACATGCGAATCGTATTCTTCACGGTGATTTCTCGCATCAAAAGGCAGTTCATCCATCGGAAACTGAACTGGATGAATTCCACACCCTCCCTTTCCAAGTGTTTGGACAGATTCGCGTCAATACGAGCGGTAAGGTCGCGCAGGGCGGCCACCTGGCGTTGGATGCCCGGTTGCGCAACAATGTAGTGGTCCTGGATACCATCGAGGAGCTTGGTCAGGCACCAGAAGGTGTCAGCTTCGACGGCGTCGAGAACCGACTTGGGTAGCTGACCGGGGTCCATGCCGGACTCGATGTTGGGGTCGCCGATATAGATGCTCAAGAAGACCTGCCAGAATGGCGTTACTAGATCGTTGATGCCCTGGACGTAGCCACTAGCAGGGTGCCGGACAGCCCAGACATAAAGGACGCGCTCAAGCGACCTCTGGGTGGCCTCATAACTGTATAGCTCGATATGTGGGTTGGTCCGTGGGATGTCGATGCTGATCTGGTGCCATATGGCCTCGTCTAGGCCTCGCGTCCTACCGGCTGGTGCTGTGTTGGCCGAGTTGGCCGTATTGGTACCGCTCCTCTCAAAGGCCTGGCGGACGCCATCGAGGTACTCCTTGCGTTTACGCTCGAGGGTGGTAACGCGACGTTCGCTGTTAGTGGGGAGGTAGCTGAGGAGGAGCTGCCAAGTCATGGCGCGGACTTCTCCAGGCACGCCAGACCAGGCCAACGACCTGAGGTCGGGGAGTGAGATGGAGGACGCCTGGAGGAGTTTCTTGAACTTGTTAATGCGGGTAATTCGGGAATTGATGGCGTCGGCTTCCTTGGGGGTGGCGTTGGCAGGTACAGAGGGATAGTTGATGAGGTGGAGGGCGTTGGCGGGGTCTTCGAGGGGATGTTAGGTACAATATCAGGAAGGGGAAGACTTGGGGACGAACCTCTGAGGATCTCCTTATACTGAGGCCGGAGTATCTTGCCCTCGCTCTTCTTGGGCATGGGGTATGCAAGCGTCGGGCGCTCAACGGCGATGTCGGCGCTGTTTGAATAACGTCTAGAGTTGAGGGCATCGAAGTGATCATCTCCGAACGGCGACAATGTGCTAGGGTCGGCTCTGCTCTGCGTGCTTTGCGAAGCAATCCGTTTTGTCCTCCTCTTCATGTTGGATAGGCTGGGTAGACCGAAGTCATCGCCGTCATCGTCCTCATATCCCATCATCTCGTCTTCATCGGCCTTCCAGTCATCGTTGGTGTTGGAAAGGAAGTTGAAGTAGGTCTTGAGCGGGGGCGAGGACTTGTGGCTTGGGGTCGTTCGCGGCGGAGGGGAGGCATCGTGTACTCGGATCTTGGTTGACGAGGAGGAGGGGGGCGTCTTAGGGCGGGAGGAGCTCGAGTTCGAGAGGTTCCTGGATCATCATGTAGTTAGTGGGTGAGTTGGCGGAGGGGCCAAGGCGCGTATTCGGGACGTACAAGTTGTCGAACTTGAGCATGTCGGCATGGGAGTATGCTGCGCCGACCACCAGGCCGGACCCAGAGCCTCCAGGTGTGGCGACACTCCTCTGAGGCGTCGTGTTGTCTCGCGGAGGCGGTCTCCAGAAAGGCGATGCGGAACTAGACGAGATGCTTCAGCGCGGGGGCTTCACCAAGCGGTCGATGACGGACACAACGTACTCTGAACGATCTGGTAAACGACAATTGAGCTTCGGTCAGCAAATTTGGTCTCGCCGCAAACGCCTGCCAACGGCCAACTCCCCTCAACTCCCTTCAACTCCCCTAGGACGGGATATATCCCACGTACCAACTTGGACCATCTCCTGCGGCGGTGGGGCTGTTAGCACGACGAGGGTCGAGTACGTCGAGGACGGACGGGTCTCGTGAGCAAGACGGCTGGGACTCGGGGACTTACCGACTGCGCGGGCTTCTTGCCGCTTCCCGAGGATGGCCACATTGTATTCGCAGAAGGGCCGCCTTCACATACTGCGGGCGACGTTGGTGATGGGTGATGGGTGCAGGTTTCGGGCGCTGGGGGGGCAGGTTTCGAGAGAGCGCCCTCGGACGGCTTTCGACGGCAGCTGGGAGGCTTTGTTGGGGCTTAGGCGGCGATCTCCTGCTAACAATGGCGACGGCCTTAGGTTCCGCGGCGGTGGCCAGGCGCCATGCACCACTGTGGACGTCACCGCTCCAGCGCTATCACAGCGGGGTTCCAGCGGGAAAGCCCGCTATGACCCAGTGTTGCCAAGTGCAATATCAGCGCAGACGCACAGTGGCCCAGGAGGTAGCAGACCGCGCCACGGGGACAGCTCCCAGCGGGGCTCCTTCTGAACTTGCGCCGCCTCCTCATTGGCTTGGGTGGAGCTTAGTCATTTCTCTAACTTCAGCGAGGAAAGGCGTGAAAACATCCCTCCAAGACTTGCCTCCTTCAGTTCGCGCTGTCCCTACCTATCTTCAACATTTCACCATCCCATTCTGCGCCATCTATTTCAACTTTCCTGTCTTTTCCAACTTGTGGTTTCTTGTCGCCGAGACCTTAGTGACTGTGCCTGCGATAGTTGCGCAGCGCGAACCGCAACACCCGGACCGCGACTCCTTAGAACCAGGACACTCAGGACCGCGAGGACAACCCCCAGGACCAATCCTTCATCATGACGGAGCCGGAGAACTTTGAGGAGGATCTCTTCGCCGATCTGTAAGACACCCCGGAGAACGAGCCGTTACCTTCCTCGCACGCGTCAACCACTTGCTGATGTCTGGCCCCTACAGTTACGAGGACAACGATGCTTCCAAGCCCGCGCCCCCCCCCAAGGCTCCAGCCCCAGTCGTTCCGGAACCCCAACCCATCCACCCCAGTGTTAATGAACAGCCCGGGATATCGTACGACCATGATATTGGAGGCGATGAAACCATGAACCAAGACCTGGATGATGATGACGATGAGGTCGATTTCAACCTCGGAGGCGGCGGAGGAGGAGGAGGAGGAGGCATGAGCAACATGATGAACCATGCCTCCGCTCCGGAGGATGTGCCTACCCCCCCGCCCTACGGGACGGTTCATAAGGCAAGCGCCAAAGAAGACGGGTGAGTTTTTGCCATTCCTACTAGACGTGATTTGTATCCCTCGAATCCCATACCCCAGCCCACGTGTTCCTGCGTTTGCGCCGCCTGCTGGAAGAGCTGGATCTTGATGGCAATCAACGCGTGTCCATTTATGAGTTGGTATTGAGTGCGGCATCACCGAAATCTCGGAGTTACTGGCTTGGCTGGAAGGATCGCGGTCAGATTGAGAGGAGCGAGGTGCGGCAGACATGCCACCCGCGCGCCGACAAACTCAGACGGAGGAGCGAGATCAGCCGAAAGACATTGGATATGAGGGCCAAGAGTAAGAGCAGAGATCAGATGAGACAAGGTTTCGACGATCAGTCTGAGAGAGCATCAAAGCAAGAGGAGGAAGCCAATATCTGAACTGAGAACTCTCTCACCCTGTGGATACTCCGATAAAGAATCAGCCGACCTAGTCAAGACGGGAGACACACCTCCCGGCTTCCATAGCCCAGAGTCGCAGAGATCTTAAAGCCCGACGAGAATGGTAACAATTCTCCGGTGGCTATAGCAAGATTTGCAGCGAATAGCGCGAGGCCAGTACCTAGCAAGAGAGACAGAGAGAAGAGTCAAGACGATAGCACAAGACGAAGAAATATTCGACCAAGCTGATCTGGCATCTCTCACTGCACTGTCTTCGCCATGTCACGCGCATCATGGTGCATCATGGTGCATCATCATCGACTTCTCGCCCGCCCTGCAACAGTCCTCCGGCAACATTCAACACTACATCCATCACCCACGACAATGCTCATTTTGTGGAGGGACTTAGACACGTGGACTCTCTCTACCTGCCGCGATCTGAATCTGGATCGAGAACTTGCCCTTTGGTCATTTACCAGTCTCTGCTGTCTGACGTATGGAGCGGAGGAGAAGCGACCGTCATCACCCAGTCGGGCCATGCATCCTGCTGCGACCCGCGAAGCTTGTCCCGCGAAGCTTGTCCCGAGAAGCTTGTCCCACGAGTTTGAAGCAGCCGGCTCTCAATGCGCGACAAAAACCACTGGCTTTTGTCCTCAGCCTGACTGCGACCTTGGCTGCAGCAAGCCACCAACCATGCCACCCACCCCAGGGATCCCAGCGCTCTGCCACCACATGCATCTTCCCGCTGCTTCCACATTGCCGTCATGCTGCTCACTCTGCCCAAGCGGTCATGATAATGACTGGAGTTTTAATGCTAATTCGTTGACATAGTAAAATGTTCATTGGCGGCCTTAACTGGGAGACGACCGACCGTAAGTTACAAATCCCGTGTCCAACCAACCAGAATCCATTCTAACTGTGGTAGAATCCCTACGCGACTACTTCTCCCAATTTGGCGAGGTCGTTGAGTGTACGGTCATGCGAGACAACAGCACTGGAAGGTCACGAGGCTTTGGCTTCCTTACCTTCAAGGACGCCAAGACGGTCAATATTGTCATGGTCAAGGAGCACTTCCTTGATGGCAAGATTGTGAGTCGGATCCCATTTTGGGAATAATTGGTCACGACGCTAATCCTCCTCCAGATCGACCCCAAGCGAGCCATCCCTCGAGACGAGCAGGAGAAGACCAGCAAGATCTTTGTTGGTGGTGTCAGCCAAGAGACCACGGATCAAGAGTTCAAGGACTACTTTGCTCAATTTGGCCGGGTCGTCGATGCTACTCTGATGATGGATAAGGACACTGGCCGGCCACGAGGATTTGGCTTCGTCACCTTTGAGAGCGAGGCTGGCGTCGATGCCTGCATCAACGTGCCCCTTGAGATCCACGGTAAGCCCATCGAGGTCAAAAAGGCACAGCCCCGAGGCAATCTCCGAGAGGAGGAAGAGGCCTCAAGGCGCGGAAAATTCAGAAAGGGCGAAGAGCAGACGGCCCAGAGCTCCATGGGCCAGCAAATGGGCAACAACGGCATGACGCCCCAAGTCATGGCTCAATACTTTCAGCGGATGCAGCAGTACTTCGCAGTGATGCAGTCCCAGATGGCCATGAGCCGGGGCATGCCCATGAACCCAGCCATGTGGCAGAACATGATGCAGATGCAGCAAATGCAACAGATGATGGGACGGGGAGGCGCCGGCGCAAATGGCCAGAATATGACGCCCCAGATGATGCAGCAAATGCAGCAAATGCAACAGATGCAGCAGCAAATGATGCAACAACAAGGACAGCAAGGCCAGCAAGGACAGCAAGGCCAGCAAGGACAACAAGGTGACCAAGGCAATGCGGCCGCCGGCGGTGGCGGTGGCGGCAGGGGATTTAACAACTACGACCAATACCAACAGCAGCCCCAAGGCCGACGAGGCGGTCGAGGCGGCGGCGGCGGCGGCGGAG
>JAANBB010000635.1:0-18551 GCA_014621425.1 Cylindrodendrum hubeiense | reverse complement strand
ATGCGCCAGGTCGGATGGTTCTGGGATGGTTCTGGGAGGGTTCTGGGATGGTTCTGTTCTGGGCTGGTTCGGGATGGTTCTGGATCTCCGAACGGCGCCGTGTTTCTCGCGAACCCCCCACAGACGGAGCGTTGGACATGGTTGCCATTGCCCCGTCGATCCCGGCATGGATGTGGTTGACGGGCGGCAGTGATGGCGCAGTGTCTCATCCTAATCCATCCCGGTGCGTCCGTGTGCGTGCTGTGTGCGTGCTGCTGCTGCTGTGTGCGTGCTGCTGCTGTGGGCGTACTGCTGCTGCTGGATGCGTGCCTCCCCATCGACGGGCGGTGACTTCCGGGCCGCACTGGCATCTACCGCCCATGTGCAAAACTGCCTGGGTACCTGTTTGCTCTAAAATGTACCTCCCCAGGTACCTTGCCTGGCCTCATGTGTTGGTGGTAGTGGTGGTAGTGGTGGTGGTAGTCTCGTTGTTGGTGGTGGTGGTGTTGGCTGCCCAGCATCGACACGCACTAGTTGCATCAGTGGCATTCTGTCGCACCCTTCATTGGTCAAATCCCTCCTAGTCGATCGTGAACTTCTCACCTATGTTGACCGGTTGCAATCTTGTATGCTCATTGGTCTAAGGCGTCTAGGTATGAATCTAAAACAACGCAGCCTGATTTAATCTGTACACAGCTTAATCATTCATGTAGCCACCAGGCTCGCTATTAATATCAACGGCATCCAGCTTGTCACTTCTAGAGTCTCTGCTACTCACATCACCACACGTCGAACCCTAATTTCGCTTGCCTTGTACGCCTCTTTCACCTCTTTTTATCTCTTTTACCTCTTCCACCTCCTTCACCTCTCTCCCCGACACCCTGCTTCTACTTTATTTTCTACTCTATTTTCTACCTTATTTTCCACCCCCCTCTGCTCCGTGATTAGTCCTGCTCTTTTTGCACAATCCACTACTGCAAATCCTCACTCTTACACTTGTCCTAGTCTTTCTCTTTCCCTTCTCCTCACTTCCTCTAAGCTTCACACAATGCCCTTGCCGACACCCGGTGTTCCATGGTGCAAGCCGGCCACCCCTAAGCCCTCGGCGAAACCCAAACGCCTTTTCTCCAACAGAGTCAACCTCCGGGAGGATAGGGAAAGGGCAGGAGAGAACAAGGGAAAAACAAGCGGTTACGTTCATGTCCACCTCGGGAGCCAATGCGGCCTCTGCAACCGATTCTTCAATCACTATACCGACAAGATCGTTATTAGTATGTCGCACATCTCCTTCGAATACTTAACCAGATACTCCTAACAATACCATCTAACCGCAGTACGACAGCCCATGTTCCCCCTCAAACACAGTGACCTGATGAAAAATTGGGTCCTCTATCCTGGTGCCGAACAGTTGATCAGACCCTCCTATCCGATGCCCAATCATTCGCCCGCCAATGATGATGAACCCGAGCACCAGCCCATCATCCACCCTGACGACACACCCCAATATTGGCCGGCTCCAGCTCAGCCTTCTTGCGAGTCGATGGTTCTTTTCGAAGCAACAGCCAAAAACCGTCCCCTCCCGGCCGTGGCTCCACAGCTTGCACCCTGCGGCTTCACCGAGCTCCCGGGCGAGAAAGTTCTCCTGTGCTCCAAAAAGGGCTGTCCCGAGCGCCGGGTCTGGCCAGAGAGTGCTGTAGTTCACCGGGATTGCCTCGCAAATCTGTCCTGGATGGAAAGCGATCCTAACATGGTTGAACACTTGTGGTGGGCAATCATTTGCAAAGCCCCTTGGAGAGACGCGCCTGTGCAATTCTTCACTCGCGAAACCCCCAAGAAGCCATTGCTAACTGAGGAGGAACGAAAGCTTGCGGAGCGAGGCATTCCGATCCCAAGGGTTAGACAAATTATGGAAGCCCTAGAGGGTGCCCCGTGGAGTGTGGATAAAGAACTTGAGTTGTACTTAGCTCTATGTAAGACGCGCCCTAGACCCTTCAGATCAATTGCTCTCCGATATCTCCCAAATTGGAAACGAGGACAGGATGATACTCCAAGCCCTGAGTGGCATCTTCCCCCTTTTGTTCGCATCACCCTTGACCGAAAAGGCATATGCCAAGTCGAAAGACTAGACGAGTACCCAGATCCATTGGAAGAGAAGAGGGTTGATGACAGAGCCTTCATCCTCACCGAAGCGGCCGAACATCCTACGGGTGTAGCCATGATTTTCAAGGTAATCCTTCCCGCTCACTAGGTTTCTATGGCAGCACTGACAATGTCATGTTCAGAATGGCCTGGCGCGCCTGGACATTGCCGAGAACTACCCTACCTTCCAGACTTGGGATAACCCTACACCTCCTCGCGTCCACACCGAGGCTCCCATCTTTGGCTCTATTCCGACGCAGAATGTGCCAAAGATGACGTTCGACGACTGTGCCCTTTGTGGCATGGAACGAACCCGGAGCACGCGATTCTTCTCCATCGACCTCGAAGGGACAAGGGGCATTTCATTTCTGTACCACAGGGCCCTGGGCTTGGTGGATATCCTGTCACATACAGAAGAGACCCCATACCCCAAGCCGCCCCTTGATTTCCCGCCGGAATCGCTGGACTGGATCTACATGCCTCTAGCGGAAGATGACCAGTGCATAGGCATTGCCACTCAGATGGAAGAGATCGAGACCTCCATCACATTTGCTAGGTTCCAAGTAAGAACTACCCTCAAGCGATGCGCCCTGTGCAAAATCCCATTTTCTAATAAAGACGCAGTTTAGGTTTGAGAAAACTGGTAGAATCAACATTGGAAAAAGATGCGACAGCAGGTATACGTACATGTACACCGACCATGCAACAGACCTGGTCTACAACAGGAGAGAACGAGGAATAATCAACCTCATCGGCGGGGGTTGGACTGATAATTACTGCCGCGAACAGATCCACACTGCAGCGGAGCCTGCTTTCCTCCGTGAGACGGAGAACTATCGGATATCCCAAGGTGTTTACGCCCCGAGCAGAATCCCATTTTTCTACACCTATGCGCCCCTTAAAACCATCCAAAGCGTCAACATATTTCGCTACAGCAACGGCAGCGTTCGGAGCATGATTGTGAATTACGACAACGGCGCGAAACGAGTGCTAGGGGAGCATCGAGCCCAGGAGACGGACGATTACGAGACCTTCAGGAGGCCCGCGAGAATATGCTACAACGCGGAGTATGGTGGTGGCCACGACAAAGTGCCCACGAGAGGGATGGATGTGTCCTTTGGTGACCTTTCATATCATGAGCACACTCCGGCTGAGAAGTGGAAGTGCCATACTCGCATGACGGGAGTGCTGGAAATTTGGTTCAACCCTAGCCTGCAAGCACACCGGATGAGGATTCGGAGGCGACGAGACGATGAGAGATTCCCGACAGACTACGATTACTACAACAAACCCTTATCCATGTCGTCGACTTGGCCTCAACTACTTGGCTGAATGATTACCTCCTGACCATGCCGAGAGCTATTAGGCTGACCGGGCTGGGAGGATATGGGGCTGGCAGAGCGGATGAACGACTCACCTAAATGTAGCGAGGATTGAATCATCGAGGGCATGGCTTTATTAAAGTGGGCTTGGATATCTTTTCACAGGGCCGATGAGCGATTCATCTAAATTGAACCAGAGTCGTGGCATCAGGGATGGCTTCACTTGTCTGGGTCTAGATATGTTGCGAATCACGAGGTGATTCGTTTAGTAGATGTTGGGGGAAGGTCACTCATTTAAGCCAGCTCTGCAATTGATCGTGTGTCTTCTCTAACTGACATGCACACAGCAGAGAATCCTTATGCCGGTGATTCAATGGATTTTGCCGTTTCCCGCCCGGCATACAGACAAAGGGGGAAAACACCATCGTTTACTAGAAGCCGATACGCAGGTGATTGTGCCTAGTCTCCAGCCGACATACCGGCAAACAAGCAAGCGATGACATGTTTTCAATGCCCATCATGCAATCTATTGTGTTCTCAAATCGTGGTCTCAATTAACACGTATCAGACCGGGAAAGCCATGTCGTTTCATCTCTAGCCAGCTACGTAGTCGATCCTGGTTCTTTCCCGGCCTGCACGAGGCCGTCGTAAACATGTCTGAATTGACCAAGATGCAGTCGATCTGCAGCCTACCAAGACCGAGAACGCCAAGGGGAGCTAGGAGACGGGAACTCACCATCGTATAGGCAGGCCCCCATGTGATGATGCAAACACCATTCAATCCGCCCCCATGCAAGGCGGCAGATGGGGTTTGCATCTCAGCCACAGCGTAGCATCAGTTCCCGCTCCAGAGAGCTGCCTATCACCATCTGCCACTAGATTCACTTTCGTTGCCTTTTAACTCCGTAGTGTCCGTACAGGAAGTAGGTAGCCCCAATCATCGTCGGTAGATGCACCACATCGAGGTTGTTTGCTTCTTGCAGCCATATCAAACGCCGATGAAGTCAATATTGATCGTCTCCTATTATTTACACAACGCGCGCGCAACTGCGTTTCAGCTGGCAATGGACGTCCAGTAAGACAGTGACGGAGTCATTTCGTGGCATCTTTACGAGGACCGGACCGGCTTCCTGCTGCCGCGCTTCTGAGGCGGCCGACAGAGATGGCAACGTGACGGATGGGAAGGGGGTGGGGGAAACGGGTAGTTGACTAGCTGGACTCGTAATTATGAACCGGCCTTTACTTCCGACATGTCACTTCCCGCGTTATTGGGAAAGTTGGTCATCGTTGGCACCCGAGACACTCTACATCAAGCTGGTGACGGCATGTTGCGTCCCCCTGGGAGCATGAGGCCACATCGATAGTACTGATGACCGTTTGGAGCCTGTGCCGTGCCGTGGCCGTATGACCGTCTCCTTTTTGAGCCAGGAAGCTCAACTTACACGGGGAGGAAACGGCGAGGTACAGGAAGTAGCTGGTGTGGTAGAACCACGATGATGCTATCTACCTATGTATATGGGTACCTGATCCGGGGACAATGCGGGGTCGTCGGCAGGGAACGAGCCGTGGATCTGCAGCCATTGCTCTAGATGGAGTTTAGATGGAGTTCAGATGGAGGCTTGGATCTAGAGGTTCGATCCAGAGCCTCGATCCCGAGTCCAGGATTCGGAGCTCTGGATCTGGAGCCATGTGGTATCCTCGATCTAGACGAAGTTGTCGGTTTGTGACCACCGATCCGGGATCGTGGCTCTGGAGTCCTCGATCAGATGGAGGGTTTGATCTGGAGCATTCGACCGTGGGAGCCCGACTCCGAAATTCTTCGGGGTATCACAACAGGAGGCAGATGATCTAGCCTAAGCGGGGGTCTTTGGTGAGGACGGGGATGGACAACAAATTACAAGAGGAGAAAGGAGACTGGCGGAGGGATTCTGGAGGTTCCGAGACAAGTGTTGGGGTCGGTAGTCGGCGATGGCGTCAAAAGCACCAAAAGCACCAAAAGCATCCGAAGCATCAGACCGGGTTTGGGCCCAGGCGTTTCACCCCGACGTTGGATCGTTCCACGGGTGACGCTCCCCCGCCTTCTCCATGACGCATCAGGGCAAACAGACTGTGGTGCATACGGCGCCCGTTGATTGTACCCAGTGCGAGCGGATCGACGTCTCACTCGGCCATGTCACATCCGCCGTGACGGCTCACTCACAGCCTATTAGGCGGGGGGTGTGCTCTCGAGTTGTGAGCGCGGTCTGCACCCACTTAGCCGTCAGTTCCTATGACCGGGTTTCCGGCTCGGATGGCGGCATGGCTCATCAAACAAGGGCCGTGGAAACGACGGGCAGTCTCAGCCAAGTGAGTAGTCTCAGCGTCGTATTGGTGGCGGGACGAGATGCCACACAGGTGCCCAGATTGGCCGTGTTGTTTTGTCGGCATGTCCCTGGTCTACTATGTAGTTAACTGATGGCTCCCCGGTCTAACTAATGGCCCCCTGGTCTAACTAATGGCCCTGCAACCCTGGTCTGCCCCTGTCTGCGTCCGTCCCCGCCCACAGCCTGATCCATCGTCGACGGGACGGGCCTTTTTCGCCCACTCGACCCATCCCTGGGACCAAGACGGACCGAGCTGAGCACTTGATCCAGTTGCGACGGGAACACATCTCTGCGAGACTCGACAACCCCGTCAACCATCCCTCGGCGATACTGCCCACCCCCCGGACAGCCTGGTCAACATCCAGCGCAGTTCAACCAGGTTCGAGGGCAGACGCGTGGTAGGACAGGCCAAGCCACAAGCCCTGTTTCTGAGGGTTTCTGCCTGTCTCAACTCCGAACTCCCTGCGCGTGGCGGCGTGTTTGCCCACCGGCTCTCTTCCGTCTCATGCCACGCCACGGAGGCTTCGGAAGAGGCCTTGCGCTGCGTGTCTGCACCCATCCGTCAATGTCTGCACGATGGCGAGATGCAAGCGACACGTCGCGAGATTCACGGCGACAAACGGAAACAGGCGCCGTATGTGTATCAAGCCGAATGCGTGGGAACATCAAACCCGCCGCACGCCCTCTGCAGAGTGAATGGTGACTTGCGTTCGCAGGATGGAAACACATCAAGCCAGGTATCCCTGAACGAGACGAGGCTCTGGGAGAATACAAGCGCCACAGGGCAAAGATAAGAGTGTTGACGCACGCCGGCTTACCCCCCCGTTTGCTTTGCTTCTGCTTAGCGGGCGAACGAGGGGGGAGATCTCTGTCTGCATGTCTCAAGTGACAACTGTGCGAGCGGATTCCCTCGCCCGCCCGTCTCGCAGCACGCCACACGCAACAAAGCGGAGTGCGACCGACCGCGGGCCCAAACGCAAATGGCATCCGAAATGACAAGTCAGGACGGCTCTGCATTTCTCGACCCTGTGGCTGATGCCCGTTTGCGCGATCCCAGCGCGCCGCCCTAGTTCCAGGAGCAGCCTGGATGCGGCCACCCGCCAAACGCGACCACACGGTGAATCGGCGGCGTCCATCGTCGCTCGCATGCACTCTGCCAGACGTCCTTGTCACCGGGAGGAAGCATCGTCGTAGGGAGGGCTGTGTCTTGTTTGCCTGTCGACGGCCGACACCGGTTGCCGTACGGGAGACGGGAGACGGGAGACGGAAAGCGGCCTCGTTTGTAGGTGTTGCGTCGGTTTGGAGGTGGCTGCCGGCGAGGACAAACGTCCAGCTCGTCGGTTTTCTGGCTTCCGTCTCAAGAACCAAGCTCCCGGGTCGAGGATGAACGTAGACAAGTAGACAAGTAGAGACGCAGAAGTCAGAATCAGGCTTCTCCTCGTTGAGCCCACGGCCTTAAGAAGGCCCCATGACGCGCTCTTGTGAGGCCGCAAAGATCCTGTTCCACCACAGTTCTCATTGCATTCAACTCGAGTTACCATCCAACACCGTCGTCCACGCCCATCACTCTGCATTGGCAGATCACGCACACTTCTGTAAGACTTGTACTCTGCCTTCTCCTTGGTTCCTCTCTCCTCAACTCCGAAGAAAGGAATTGTCTGGCTAATCTCTCCTGTCTCACGACAGTATTGTGCCTCCCCAGTCTAAGACCCATCACCGACAATCAAACTAACACCTTCTTCTGCCTATCACGCCAACATGAGCCACTCCGAGAACATCCTTCCCTTCCTTCCCCCAGCCCAACAGCCCCAGCAACCCCAGCAGCCCAATCACCCGGTTAGCAATCATGTTCCCATCTCATTTGCCTATGTCCATCCAGGGGTAAACCCGAACTTCACCACCCAGACCCCGGACCCACCTCCCCGGACCCACCTCTCCGTGTCCCACTCCAGCGAGCCCGGTCCCGCCTCCGATTCAGACAGCGCCACAGACTCGGATTCGGAGGAAATGGCCGAATACGACCTTGATGAAGAGCTTGAAGAGGAATTGTTACTTGCTTCACGTCGCTTGAATTCCCGGTCCCAAAGGAGTTCCGACATGCCCTGCCTTGACATGGCCGACTCAGAGCCAGATTCAGGATACCTTTCTTCAAGGTCCGAGGACCTTGGATGCACTTGTGGCCTCAAAGACGAATCCTCTGGATGCTACGGTGACTGCCGAAGCAACGGTGAGGTCTCTGACACAGAACCTGATTGTGAGTTGATGGATCTCGATGTTAGTGAATATGGCAGCCAGCACGGGTACGATGGCTTCTACGACGACAACTACCCCACCTGGGTACCCTACGTCTTGCGATTTCTGCGAGAAATCCCCAGACGTGACCGAGAATGGAGTAGTTTCTTCGTCTGCTGCGACCAACAAATCATCGACATCAGACGGGAGATGGTTTTCGCCGAAGGTTACAAAGGTGACCGCGATAACATGGACTGGGCCGCTTTCTTCAAGGACTGTAACTGGCATCTCGCATCAATCAAAGACCCCAGACTCATCAACTTCTTCTCGCTCATCATCGTGGCCACCTGCAACGTCGCTCTCTTCTACGGCTGCCCTCGTGAGACTGTCGACCACACACTCCGCTACGTCATGATTCGACAGGGCTGGTCCACCCATGAAATCGACAGCTCGGAGCTCGACATCATCCTGCGAGGGGTCGTCCGTGGAATGGCTCTGCTCTTTGGCATGTCCAAGTACCTGGGTGACAAGGCCTACGAGATCCCATTGTGTAAGCTCCCATTCTTCCTGTGTCGGCCACGGAGCATTCCTCACTAACGGGCTCGCAACAACAGACACCAACTGCCTCTTCTTTTTCGCCATCATGGATTCTCAATGCGTGGACTACATCAAGCACCAACTCGAAATCGGCGAAATCCCCGTGCCAACTGGACCATGCACTCTGTTTCAGTCAGGGACCCTCTCGGTCCCATCTCTGGTGTGGGAACTTCTGAACTCGGGCAATGATAAAAACTGGGGGTGAGAATTTGGCTTCTGTACGCGTATAAGTCATCGAGCTAACCCTCTTCCAAGGTGGTCAGACATCTCCGACGCTTTCACGATCGACCCATTTGCTTTCTTCGAAGACGACGATACTAACACCGACCCAATGTATTTTGTTGTTCACACTTCCACTTAAGAGGTTCCCATGGAGAGTTTGACGGGAATTTGATGAAAGCCTGATGGGAGTTTGATGGGGAATTTTGGATACCAGATTGTACTTCGGGTTGGAAGGAAAGGGTTGTGCTCAAATGAGGATTCTGGATGTCTGGTTTCTCTTTGATTCTCTCGCTTGATATGGTGCTCTCTGCCTATTTTCTTTACTGTCCCCCCTGCTTCACTCTTTCTCTTTTCTCATTCTTTGATTATTTTCTCAGTGTCGATTGGTCGAGGATCCACTTGACAACCAAACTGTGTATTTTATTATCGCCAGATGCTACATCAAGATTGTTGTTATTCGCACGCACACCATCGCGATTTGCACTCAAAACAAAACTGTAAACTCCAGCAATAATCAATTGCCTGATATCTTACAAACAAACTGTAAATTATCATATCCTTACAATTGTTACTAAACCTGGTGGTTGCATTTATTTCATTTGTTTATTCTTGTTGGGTTTGTTACGCTTTGCATGCCTTGTCTGGTATCTGGTGCGTGCGAATACCAATAGCTATGCGTGCGGATAGCCATACTTCATATCAATCGCAACACGGTTCCACGCAAACTCTTTTTGTTGTTGATTTGCAAAACAAGCTGTCCCTTCATGGACGCTTAGTACAACCAGGTAGGTGTTTAAAAACCCGATTAACAAGAACCGTCGAGTGTCTAAGCGACCTTGCTGATTCACGGGGACTCTGAGCAACACACAAGTTTGTTGTGCTATCATAGGCATCCCACAAAACGGTTTCATGGTGAACTCTTGCCTCACGACGCCATTTATTCCAAACAACAAAGCCACTGCACTCGCCTCAAAGTGATGGGCGAAACATGTCAGGAGCGTCTACTGTCGCCAGCAAACGGCGTCGCTACTGTTGGGCGTTTGGAGAAGGCGCGACAAAGGGGGCCCGCCAACTACACATGAGCAATCCGCCAACGAATGCAGACTCAAGGAACAATAGAACAGTCCAAACAGCTTGAATAGTACCGCTTTTACCGCCAGCTCTATCGCAACTACATAAATCTCCTGTTCCAAGGCACAGGGTTGTCCTCTTCAGCATGTCCTCATCCCCAAAGAACAGCATCTCATCCACAAATACTCAAGACTCCGAAGAACCACCACCAAAAGAAGACAAGATGACCAAGGACGGGGATAATAAAGACGGAGACAAGATGGATGCGGCCACCAAGGAAGACATCTTGCGCATGACGCTGGGTCTCACCGACCAGGCGACCATCGCCCAGCTCTCGCTGTCTGGCACTATGGCCCAGCAGAGACGAGAGGAGGGCATCAACAAGAGAAACTCTTTGAAGGAGATGATGAAGAAGAAAGATGACGACAAGGATGGCGGCAAGATTGGCGACAACAAGGCTACCGAAGAAGCAGACAACAAGGCCACCGAAGAAGCAGACGATGACAAGCACGCTGCGGAATCGGACACCGAGCTCACCGAAGCCTCGGAGGACACCGATCACACCGATCACACCGAAGTGGACAAGGCTGAGGATGAGGAGCACGGAGACCAGGCCAAGAACTAAGTATGAGCGCCCACCGCGGACAGTGTCAGACCTGGGGGACTCGGTGGACTCGGTGGAATCACTGGAGCGGCACCAACCTTGGAGGCAACGGGTTCGAGATGGATCAGTCTTCTCAGTGGCATGTACTGAGCACAACAGGTGAATAAGGGGTTGGCGACTCGTGGTATTACAGTCCATCCATCTTTCAAAAAATAGTCCGATGACCTTGATACTCACTCTTTTGTCTACTCTGTCTACTCTGTCTACTCTGTCTACTCTGTCTACTCTGTCTACTCTGTCTACTCTGTCTACTCTGTCTACTCTGTCTTGATTGTCTTGCAAGTGCCACCCGGGGCATCGTCTTCGATTTCCATTCCTTTCCTAGGCAGAAGCTATCGGGTTCTAGTCCATGTCGTGAGAGAATAGCGGAGTGTCGATTCATCCCTGGACCTGGATGGGTGGCAACATCACCCATCCTCTCCCGCCAAAGGAACTTCAGGCAAGCCACCTATCAAAGCCGTCGACGGTCTAGGGCATCACGGGCATCCGCGGTGCCAGAGGACGAGAGAAGTCGAGACAATGGTTCCCTCCCGTGGGAGAATGCAAGATGTGGGAATCGCAAACTACCCATCTTGATGGACCAGGGCTCGGCGGTACCTCTCGCGAAGCCTCCAGATGTCCGTGGCCGCCGGCTGGAGGTCAGTGTGGGCGACTCAGGAAATGAATGGCTGGACCAGGGCCGGCATATTGCATCCCTCAAACATTCCAGTCCGTGGCTTGACTGAGAAGGTAAACTGCCATGGCGAGGGCCCTGCTGCATCGTGATGGTGATTGGGTGCCTTGTAATATGTCCTCGGCCGCCCACGGCCGCTCATGACCGCCCATATCTCGACGTAGTCAGGCTGCAGGGCCGTATCTCGCAAGTACCGAGACGTACCAGTACGCGGACTGTACAGGTACCGGTCAAAAGCAACGACGTGACTTGCATGACGCTGCGAGGGTGCGAGGGTGGAGGATGCGAGGGTGCGAGGATGCACATTGAAGATGACCGATCGACTGAATTCTCGCAGCCTAATCCAAACGCAAAAGATGCACCGCAAGACCAACGCCGCAAGACCACAGCAAGACCACAGCAAGACCACAGCCAGACGGCAGCCAGATATCATATCCTCCAATCCGCGGCCGTCGGATGCAGCCGTCTGTCCCGTCTCCCCCCCCCTCGCCCCGCCACCGACGCCACAGCAAATGGCAATGACGGGTTCCCGGTTATTGGAGGTTTCCCGGTGATTGGGGGGGTCAGATAGGTAGACGCCGAGAGGGATGGGTTGCTGTCTCGCACGCCCCGTTGCACAGCGTCGAGTCTTGGGTCATTGCGACGACGGGGCAGTGGAAGCGTGGGGCCGGCATGAAGCAATATGCGACGTTCCACAAAGGTGATACCGCCAGCATACGAAGCACCGCACGGCCAGCGCTGCCAGCACCTCTAGCACAGCACAGCACAGCACAGCACCCGCCAGCACAGCGCAGCAGAGACAGGCGCAGGGCGCACAGCAGAAACTCCCTGTCTGGCAAACGACTCACAACCCGCTGCACCCAGCCCACAGAGTCCACAGAGTCCACAGCGCCCAAGGAGCCCAAGGAGCCCGCAGCTGGCAGCCCACAGCGCCCACAACCCACAGCCCAAAGCTCACAACCCACAGCTCGCCGTCCCCAACCAAAGGCCCCAAAGCAAACACAGCGTCACAGACAACTATGCAGCAACTACAACTCCGGGGCTCTTCGGAGGTCTTCCGGCGCCCTGTTTTTTCACTCCGGGTGGGAACATATGCGCGGCCCCGTTTTCAACCAGGCCCCATAAACACACCGATATTGTCAACCAGACCGCCCAGCCGCCCACCCTTGGGCCATCAATCGCCGCCTCGCTGCCCACGCCTACTATCCCCATGCCCATGCCCATGCCCTGTAACGCCGCCATAGCAGCACAACAACGGATGCAGTCTGCCCCATGACCTGGGTCCGAGGTTCGTGTCGACAAGAAAGTAGCCGCCTTCTGGTCTGTGACGTCTCGTCGGCAGCTTGCCGTCTGTGTCTCGTAGCCGGTATCTTGTCTTGTGATTTTCCGCTATCCCATCTAGGATCTAGAGACTCCAGCTAGGTCATCATGTCTGTGGACGGTTCCGAAGGTAAACGAGCAAACACACGAGCTCTCTTTCCCTTCCCTTCCCTTCACCGTCCTCGTCCTTTGCCCTCCTCTGCGTTTCCATCAACTCGTCAAATCCGACAGGAACCTCGACTATAACATCTCCATCAGAGCACCCGACCCGCATCAACTCCATCCATCTCCTCCGCGAAGACGCCGTGTCACTGATCCACAGTCCACTCCCCCACAGCGCAGCTCCTCGTTTCACCATCTGCTCTGCCACCTCCACAACTGCTCTTTAACCTCCCCCCGCAATTCCCGACGCCATGGCAATGGGATCGCACCTAAAGTTCTCCGTCATCGGCATTGACAGCGAGGAGGATCTTGGTCTAGAGGAACTGCAGCTTGACGCAATCTGCGACGTCGTAACGCTGCCCCCGATCAAGTGGGGGAAACCCTTGACCTCCTACGACTTGACATCGCCGTGTCGTGCCATGAGCCACATCGTAATCGCAAATATGGCATGTAGTCCCTTGAATTCATTGAATCCACTTCATCTCATTGCGACCCCAAAGGCTTACCCCTGACAGGTTCCTTTCATCCAACAGTGGTGCAACCACTTTTCTGCTAGCATCCGAGATCCGTACCGACCCGTCAAAGAACCCCAGGCGATGCGTCTGGAGAAGGATTGTTATTTCTGGCCGCCGATTGGGCATCTAGCAGTTCTGGTGCCGCTGATCAATGACAAAACCAGGATTGGCCTCGTTGCAAGAAACGGCGACAGCCAGTCGAAATATTTGGCAACAACCCAGATGCTGATCCTCGGCGATACGGGCATTCACGTTCAGGGCGGAAGTCTCAGGTTTATTTGCATGTACTACAGGCTACAATCTTGATGGCGTTCCGGCTCGACATGATCATTTAATGCGTAGGTAAGGCTGCAACCTCAAGACATTCGAGGGTTTCCCAAGGGCTCATATCGCTGAGATTGGTCAGGGGCGCAAGGAGTTGGGATTTCGGGGGCAATACTAGTTTTGAAACGATGAGTCTGTAGTTGAATGCATTAGTCGTCATCGTCTTCTTTTAACAATAGTGAAGAAACTTGTTTTCCAAAATTATCACATCCATGGTGATGATAGCCATGCTTCATGCTCCATGATAATAGAAGTCGTGTAGGATTAGGTCATCATAATAAATTCGTGTTTTTCATTTTGAAACTAGGTCAATAATTGGGTTGGAGAACGATCTGGCTGATTCTTGCGTTTGTACTTGTTGGTAAATGAGGTCAAAGTGGTTGCTGGGAAGTGAGTTTCGTTGGCACTCCAGCCAGCTCTCGCGCAAATTTGCCCAATGGAACGCAGCGGTTGTCTCTGTGGACGTGGCACTTCAAGTGGATAATAGACAAGTGGATGATAGACAGGTGGATAGTAGAGTAGACAAGGGGTGCTTCATACCGAACACGAAGTTTAGTCACCTCTTGTCAAGCAAACAAGCACCCAAACAACATGTAGATTATTCATCGTCCCCCACCGACGATCCGAGAACCCAATAGAACACCAATCGCGCTGTGAGGTGATCATTGGTAAGCCTGACAGATGCAGTAAATCGTTCCCGGAAGACATGCCGGCCCTAGAAACGGTGATAGCTACCCCACTCTCGGGACGTGGGGTAGGCTGGCGGATGCCCCGGCACTTGCGTATGGGATTCGGGATACCCGTAAACACGCATCCATCAAACAAGGATTCGCATATTACAAAGAACAGCTCCTTCACTTGGTCCCAGTTGATGTGCTCTCTTCCTCTGTACCAATATCTCAACCCCAAGAAAGAAAGAGAAAACTACGAGAAAACAGCCATGGACGCTAACGCCCCGCCGCTTCTCGACCTCACCATCGACAACATCACGCCCAATGCCGTGCGCATCAATTCCCAAAGCAACGATGCTCGTCTCACGTACTTGATGGATCGTCTGACGACGCATCTCCACGACTTTGCCCGTGAAACGCGCCTCAGCACAGATGAGTGGATGGCTGCACTACAGTTCTTGACCAAATGCGGCCAGATTTGTACTGATGTTCGGCAGGTAAGCACTAGGGGTTGATCCGGGGTAGATACAGGGGTTCTCTTTCGCCAGTTTTGATCTTTCTGGGATTCGATCGAGGTCAGAATGAGCTCGCTGACCCGAACTAGGAATTCATCCTCCTCTCTGATATCCTCGGTCTCTCCCTTCTTGTGGATGCGATCAACCACCCCAAACCACCATTATGCACAGAGGGATCCGTCCTTGGGCCATTCCACACACACGATGCACCCACTATCCCCAACGGCTCGTCCATGTCGTCCGACCCTGAAGGGGAGCCTCTCCTAGTGGCGTGCACTATCCGGGACACCCAGGGACATCCTATCCCCGGTGTCAAGATCGACATCTGGGAGACAGACTCTTCAGGGCACTACGATGTGCAGCATGCTGACCGCGACGGGCCGAGCGAGCGGTGCGTCATGACGAGCGATGCAAATGGCGAGTTTTGGTTCAAGGCTGTCAAGCCTGTTCCCTACCCGATTCCCAACGATGGACCTGTGGGGAAGCTGTTGGGCCTTCTCAAGAGGCACTGCTGGCGGCCGTCGCACATGCACTTCATGTTTGAAAAGGAAGGGTGGGATCATCTAATCACGTAGGTCAAATTCCTCCCTGAAAGCTTGGCTTAAAACTGACGCCGTTGCAGTGCGCTGTATCTGCGAGGCGACCCATACGAAACCTCGGATGCCGTGTTTGGTGTCAAGAAAAGCCTGGTTGTAGACTTGGCCAAGGTCGACGGGCCGACGGCGCGGCGGTACGGGATCGAGGAGGGCAGTTGGTATCTCCAGCGTGACTTTGTGCTTGCAAGCACAAAGGAGGCGGACGACCTACGAGATCGAAACGCCATGGAAGAGTTGGCCAAGTTGGGACTGAACATGAAGCTGGTCGATCACCTCCCCGTCCCAGACCTAGATTAAATCAGTGGCCTCTCGGGGCCGATTTGAGCAACTTGGCGACGTTGGCATAGTAGCCCTCGATTCCTCCGTACTTTTGCAGAATAGCTGCAACATCGACCTCATTGTCGCCATTTGTACGTCTCCGTCCCACGAGCCCAGTATTTCTGGTACTTGGAATCCTCAGCATCTCTGTCTCAACTTCCCAACCACAGTCTTCTGCGATCCGCGTGACCCAGTCAACGAGCGACGCAAATGTCGACTTGCCCTTGGATTTATCCCGTGGGGCGGGGGCGCGATACTTATCGCCGGTGAGGTTGTGGCTACAGCAGGGTATCGAGATAAAGGGGCAGTCAGAGATGGTGGCCAAAATCGGGGTCCAGGGAGTGAGCTCATCGGCATGGTTAGAGATGATGAATGTTCCCTTGGGAAAGATGCCATTGTGAACGTCTTCCTCGTTGATCGGTTTCTCCTCTTCGCTAGGGGTACCCCGTGGGATGACACTGGGCAGGAGGAGGAGCTTTTGGAGGGACTCGCCAGAGGGGGATAAGGAAGATGGCGACTTGTACTGGGCCCACGACTTGCGTGCCCGAGCATCAAACCCCCAGCCCGCATAGCCCTCTAATTGCAAAACGTGGACTAGCAAACCGTTTCCACAGCCAATGTCAACAAAGCCAGGGAACTCGGTATCCTGGTACATGTCCGCCCATAGTTCAATGAGGAAGGAGGCGATACCCAGGTCCTCAAACACGTGCTTGGAGGGATCGGTGGTCTCGGCCCAGGACTCAACGAGAGTCCTAGCATACTTGTTCTTGAGATCGGAATACCGGTTCTGGAATCTCTGCTGGGGCACGACGACGTCGTGGTTAACCCTCTTGACATAGCCAGTGGCGGTGGTTTGGCCGTGCTTGTGCAGGATCTGGAGCAGGTGATAGGCAATCCTCCCCAGCTTAACCTCGTCAACTTGGTCATCCTGAAACATCAGAAAGTGAACCGAGATAGTCCCCTTGTGTGAAGCCGGGTCCCACTCGTGGAGCTGGGCTATCCCCCTGACTTTGGGGTGGTAAAAGGGGAGGTCGGCAGCGGCGGCGGCATGTGGAGTGTAAATGACGAGGGTTTTCGTCAGCGCCGCTTCGCCTTCAGCGGGGTGAGATGGGGGAGATGAGGTGTAAAAACAACACGTCTGGTCCAGGGGTGCATCTCGCATGGTGTTGCGAGGGATCAACTTGCGAACCATGGTCCTTTGGCGGGTGTAGTCGCGGATATTCCGTGTCTGTGGAAGCTGAGACTGAGCCGCCTGGGCATCCTTGGCATCCGGGCCATCGGGGGCATCTGGATGGTCATCATAGAGAATATCCGCACGGAACAACCATTTGGAGTTGAGGTTGGGATTGTTGACCAGGTTCACCATGACCTTCTCGAAGTGGTGGGGTTCAAAGGTACAAGCGTGGCGGCTCATGGGCCTCCAGTCATTGCCGTCTAGATCGTCAAAGGCGGCCGGGGAACCCGGGGAAAGCTCCTCGGGCTCGTACACCAATTTTGATTCAGCCTCCATTGTCATTCGATGAGCGCAGCGGCAGAGGCAGGCACCCGTCGGAGCGACCAGGGACACGTGCGGAATCGTAGTCTAGCCGATGAGGTAAGACGGAAAAGCTGGTGATGTGATGTTCCCGATGCTCCTGATGCTCCTGATGCTGGAATCGCCGGAAGCTGGTACCGAACGCACGTACGTGAGAGTTTGCAAGTAGGTAGGTACCCAATTCGACCAGGTCCAGTAATGCCCAAGGAAAACTCAGGTCATCAGCCCTGTCGCGGCGCAAATGCACGTCACGCGCGAATCAACGGCGGGCAGGGTGGCCCTCCAGCGCCCACAGCCCGCCCTGGGTTTCAGAGGAGTCACAGCAGTGTTGGGCGATTTCCAGCGAGGGCCTTCCCTCCAGCCACCGGGACGTAGTGGTGGTGCACCTGTGGTCGCCCCCAAAAGGTGGAATGCTTGGTGGGATGGCACCTAGCCTCCGGGGGCACCATCCGGATAAGCCACGAGGTAAGCAGGGCGTATCAGGGAGACGAGACGGACAGGGGGCGAGCAGCGATGACGAAATTGAGCACTACCAACCATACGGAGTACAGAGTAGTCTGTTGGTACTGCAGAGATTCCTGGGGCCAGTACAGCCGGAGGCAGAACGAGATGAGCCATGCTCGGAATGAGCGCAAGCAAATCAAAGCCCGCATCCGATGACAGAGGGCGATGCGTCAGCAGGAGGCAAATGTTCAGACGGTATGTACTGATGGCGGCAACGGCTTCTCCGATGACTGTCCATGAAGGTTTCAACGGTGTAGGCCATTCCCATTCGCAGCTACACAATGCGATGACTACCACCGGCACAGGTACAGCCCTGTGCGTCACGCGACCCCGCGGCGCATACACAGGCTGTGAGTGACTCGCAGCGCATGCTTGCTTGATCGTTCTGATTGCGGGCATTGCTTTGTACATGTTTAGGCCAGCCCGAAAGTGGAGTCACCCGACTTGAATGGAAGCTTGGCTTAATGCCCTGTAGTTGCCCACGGACTGGAGGCCGTCAACAGTCAATACCCAGAGCCTGATATACTCCACATCCGGGACCGTCCCGGGTTGCCAATCGATCTGGGCGTGGTTTGCGGTTGGCTTACAACGGGGCTTGGGCGTGGGATGTCTGGGAGCGCCCGGGGCTGTGCTTGAACAATTTCGCATGGCAGGGGATACGAAGTCGCTTGTCACCTGGGGGGGTATTTCTGGCAACAAACAATAGCCGTCATTGGGCGTGGGTGATGGCTTGCCCGGGCAATCGACAAGAGGAACAAGACACCTTTCTGGTGTTGATGACGGCCGACGTCTCTAATCTGGCACGGAGTACCAGGCCCGTAAGTAGCACG
>JAANBB010000634.1:0-18582 GCA_014621425.1 Cylindrodendrum hubeiense | reverse complement strand
TCTGTCGTCGAGGCCTTTCACCAAGAGCCTCTGTCCTCATCCAACCCATCCAGCCAACTTTCCATGACCAGCATACAACCATCTCCAATGACCATAAACACGATCAAGTCCACCGCAGACACCCTTTAAATCCCACGGGACGCGCGCGAGCGAGGAGCTAGGAGTCGAGAGCGAGAGCGAGAGAGATTGCAAGAGCCTACGAGCCACACGATATTCAACCATCGTGCTTCCGGGCCCAAGCCTAATTGCCCGTTTCCCCAGCATCACCTTGCTGTCGCCTCTGTCGCCAACCCGCCACCCGGAAACGCGACATAGCCATCAAGATGCCTGGCGCAAGCGTCGCAGTCCTCCCGCCCCCCGCGGCCTCGACATCGTCCTCTCGAAAGGCCTCGCTGGCACCCGAGCGCAAGTACAAGTGCCAGTTCTGCAACCGGGCCTTTAGCAGGAGCGAACACCGAAGTCGACACGAGCGATCACGTACGTGCTACCCATCATCCCCTCACCTGTGCCTCTCTCAATCCCATCATCACCCCACGACCCCTCCATGAACTCTATTCCCTCAGGAATCAGCTGACCATCTTCCAGACACCAAGGAACGTCCTTTCAAGTGCATGAAGTGTAGAAGTACATTTGTGCGTCGCGATCTTCTCCTCAGACATGACCGTACCGTCCACGCCAAGGATGGCGGCATTCCCCTCCACAGTGATGGCAAGCGCCGGGCCGGTCCCAAGACCCGCGCCATCAACGCCCCTTCCAAGTCTTCTATCGCCATCGACACATCGACCTTGGAGCAGATGGAAGCCGGAAACGATGGAATCTTTGATGTCGAAGCTGCTGCCATGCTCGTAGCCGACCTTCACCACAAGGCCACTGCCGCTATGCGCGGTGACGAGAGCTCCTACGAGGGCAGCCCGTCCATGGCATACTCTCCTCACAGCTCCTCCATCATGGAATCGACCGTGACGTATCCATCCGGTGCCATCGCCCTGCCCCAGGTCCAGTGGGAGGGCTTCATGCCTCAGTCGGTGACCGAGCCCAAGGCGCACTCCATCACCTCAAGCGCCTCGGGATCCTTTGAGTCCCAACAGTCCTTTGCTAGCGGAAGCACCCTGCAACCTCATTCCAACCAGCTTGCTCCTATCGGCGGCCAGAGCTGTAACGGCCTCGTGCCCGCTCTCCAGTCTATGATCAACTCATTGCCCAACTCTGCCGCCGGGACATCGATGCCCCCCAACCCCTGGAACGCCGAGTCTTCCCAAGCCGGCTTCAAAGCCCCCCAAGTTTCCAGCGACGACGAGCGCAACGCCATCTTGGATCACATCCGCAGCAACGACAGCGAGCACGCCATCCCAGAGGGCTTCCGTCTCCCAGGCCTGGGCTCCCTCAACCGATACCTGTCAACCTACTTTGGCCTTTTCCACCATCACCTTCCTTTCTTGCATCCGGCCTCATTCAACGCCACCAAGGTTTCGCCTCCTCTTCTGCTAGCGGTCCTGAGCATCGGTGCCCTCTACGCCTTTGACCAGGATCAGGCCTACATGCTTCATATTGGCTCCAAGGTTCTTGTCAACCAGTTCCTTCAGAACAAGGAGAACTTTAGCTCTCGCAAATGTCCTCTCTGGACGATGCAGAGTTCTCTCCTTAACATGATCTTTGCCAGCTGGAGTGGTGACCCCAAGGGCTTGGAGTGGGCGTGTTCGATCAAGAGTCTACTCGCCAACATGGTCGCGGGCAACCGATATGAGCTCAAGCTTCGCCAGGAGGCCCGTGGAACAGCCAACCCTACTCGCTCGGAGTGGGTTGAGGACGAGGGTTGTCGACGCACTTATTATGCAGTCTACATCTTCTTTGGCCTGCTAACAATGACCTACAACCACACCCCAGCTATCAGCTTCAATGAGTTCGAGGACCTCCAGCTGCCCTCCACCGAAGCGATGTGGAACCTGCAAGTTTCCGACGAGGCATCCTGGCCCGAGCAACTCAAGGGCTCTGCCGCCGTGACCTTCATGGAAGCCCACGACAACCTCTTCCAAGGCGAGACACTTCGGTATAGCGCTTTTGCGGCGCGTGTCATGATCAACGCTCTTTTCCTTGAGGTGTGGTATCACAAGCGCAGTCCCGAGGCCCTGCAGGACGTTGTTACCGAGTACAAGCTGCGACTCGCATTGGAGACGTGGGAGAAATCTCTCGAACTCTGTGAGCCCGAGGCTGTTGCGGTTCCTCTCAGTGCCCCTCACAAGGGCCACCCACTCCTTTTCAATGCGAAGGCCATGTACCGGAATGCTCGTATGCGCCTCGAGGTGGACCTTAAGGCGGTGCAGGAGGCGATGCGCTACCACGACCCCTATGAGGTTGCGGCTGCCATGTCGAATGCTCGAGATCGCGTAAAGCGTTCGAGTGAGATGATCAAGGTCATTGAGGAATGCTATAACTGCATCGAGACAGCTGTCTTGCAAGGCGTCCGCTGGGTCGCCCGTACGTCGCCTACCAACTGGAGCGTGGAGCATCCGCTCTGCGGGATGGATCTGATGATCGTCTTATCGTTGTGGCTGTATCGTCTGGAACACGACGAGGAGCCCGCGACCCAGGAGGAACTGGCCATGTACAACAAGGTCCGCCAGCTGTTTGTTAAGGATCTGGACGAGAACTACATGTCGCAGCTGAGCTCCGTTGTCGCCCGACTGTGGGGTTCGATGCTCGACGAAGTTGTAGTCTGGGGGTAAGTCACCAAGCCAAGCTGCCATTTGATCGTGTTCGCTGTGCTAACAAGTTTGATAGAATTACAAGACTCATGGGCGAGTCCTTTAAGCTCCATTCTCAGGCTCTGGTCGGCTATGTCGACGACCCTGAAGCGTCCTCGAATGTCTCTACCCCCTCGATGACCTCGCAGGGGGCAGACGAGGATAGCGTGTATTAATCTAATCGGCGATGATTGAAACGACATTTCCTTTGTACGCCTCCGGGCCGGGTTGGGATTTTCCTTGTCTCCTTAGCATATACCTCTCTGCTTGATGGTTTTCCTTTCCTTGTTCGTCGTTTTGGTTCCCGGCGCGAAAAGGCTTTGGGAGGGAGTTGGACTCATCTCGTTCTCCTTACTGTGTTTCCTAGGGTTTTCATCTCATTGTCTCCTTCGCGATGCCCGAGACAGGGCGGGCGGTCGTGCTGTCTGCGTTTACTGTTGGTTTTCTTTGGCTTGTTGTGGGCATGTCGCCCTTTTGTTGTTTTGGCATGGTTTCTGGGGTCACCGGCATTAATCGGAGGGGCAGGGAATGGTATACGGGGGTTTCGCATGGGCTTGCGCCCCGGGCAGAGGGAATTGGATCTTTGCGCAAAGACAGCGCAGGCTAATGACTGCGATTGGCAGGATGATTGGCTGGTCCATGATGGTGTTTCCTTCTGCTTCTCTGTTCAATATGCGGCACCTATTTTGTTTTAATATTGGCAGCTCTCTCCCACCGGTTTGCTTTCCGATGGCTCGATCTTCTCTCCTTTGGTCTTTCTCTTTCTTTCTCATTGTTATATCTTGGTCTGCTGCGCTTTTTCTTTCTCTCAGATACCTTGTTCGATATACAGATTGCTCGTTTGTGGCCATGTATTACGGAAGTGGCATGCACGGGATGTGGCTGGAAGCCTCAGGGACTAAGTCACCCGGCGCTGCGAACCGTCGAGGGAGGCTGGCCCGTTCGCTCGTGTATAGATGATTAGTGTTTGTTTGAATAATCACTTGTCCTGTCAACTATTGGTCATAATGCCGTGTTTCTTGCTTGTTACGATCTGTGCCCGTGTCTGCCATCACATTGCGCAAGGTATGTCGGGGGAGGTGGGAGGTGTGAAGTGGGCAAGTCGGTGGGTTGACGCCAGTGAAATAGACTCGATGTGGCCAACCTCAGGTTTGAGCTGCTCTGTCTAACTATTGTCTCCCCACCGTGTTGGGGCTTTGCGTTCGAGCGAGAAGAAAGACGAGCCGACACTTGGCAACGACTGGTGTAATATCCTCCATCTGGATCCCCTCGTCGCACAGCATCCGACATTTGCCCGTGGTCAATCGCACGCACGTTTAAAGGAGCCACTAACACTGGGCTGTTCTTTCCTTGCATGTTTTGCTTGCGTGTCTCTGATCCTTCCTGCCCGTTAAGTTACGCTCTTCGCTCATCGTCGGGATGCTTAGGCAGGCGCAACACTCTGTTCCCACCAAAGGAGGGCGCCGTGGCTGGCTGTGTTTTCGAAGACACAGTTCGCGCTGGTCTCATCTTGTGGCTTCAGATTGGCAAACCTCGCCCTGAGTATCATTTGCCACCATGACCTGGCTCATCCTGTTATTGACTTGCGGCCTGAGACTTGTTTCGTCTCGATGCGAGTGCGGCTACACTGCTAGATCGTCTGGCACTGAAGAGCCGATGACATTCATGAATCTCCTAGAAACCGACTTCACTCGGATCAATGACCCCTCGGGGAACTCCAACTGGGTACGGCAGCAGTTCAATGTCTCGGCGGAGAATGGGCGTGGCGCATACGCCAAGGCATTCATGCCCACGAACATCATCGCCTTGCCGACAGAAGGCGAAACTCGGTCTGGCCGAGGTTCTGGTTTGGGGCTGCGTGTGGGAAGTGTCATTGGAGACGATGCAGTACCGGCAGCTGAGATTGACACGGCGCGGCTCGACCTTCACTGGGGATCCTACCGAGCTGGAATGAAGCTGACTGCGACCAACGGCACATGTGCCGCCTTCTTTTGGGTACGTGTTTTGTTGAGCACTGTGTCGTTCTGGAAAGAGCTGAAGTTGACGTCAACTGGCGTTAGTATTTCAATGACACACAAGAAATCGACATGGAGTTTCTTTCTCGAGAGTTTGACTCAGAGGAGGGCGTCTATCCCGTGAACCTTGTCGTCCAGTCGAAGCAGTCGAAGGAGGCAGGCTACGATGCTAGCAAGACGGGCACATTCAAACGAGTCAACCTCGACTTTGATCCAACAGCGGGCTTCCACGAGTACCGATTCGACTACACGCCTGGGAAGGTTATGTTCTATACGGACAGCAAGCAGATTGCTGCGATGGAGGGCGGTGATATGCCTTCAGCCGCAGGCCATCTCATTCTCCAGCACTGGAGTAACGGCAACCCCAAGTGGTCAGGGGGTCCGCCTGCCAAGGACGCCATGTTGAGAGTAAGCTATGTTAAGGCTTACTTTAACTCGTCGGACGAGCAGCATCATGCGACTTCAACGCGCCGCTGCCATGAGGCGGGGGCCAATGAGGCAGTGTGCTGGATTCCAGATGTGATAGCAACAAATGCGAGCACGGGCGGGGCGTTCTTGAGTGACGAGGGGAATGCGACTGGACCGGAAATGGATGGTAGTGAGGAGAGCATTGGTTGGCGCCACTCAAGTGTAGGATGGCTGTTGGTGGCGACGGTGGCGGTAATGCTCATGTCGTGCGTGTATTAGCATGGGTGATGAGCATCCAGGCGTTTTCGCATGTGTCACTGGACATGGCTAGACCAAGGAGAACTCTGGGAGCGCCAAATAGTCATGTGTGGCTTCTAGACTTTTTCTGGAGGTAAATTGAAGGGGTTTGGCAGGGTTGTTCAAGGTCAGTGTATAAGCCAAGAACTGGCATGGTGGTGAAGTCAATGGCAAGGTGAATGTGATGGCCGGGTATACGCACGAGCTGAAGGTGACATGGCGAGTGGTTAAAAAGAGACTATTGAATGTTGAATGTGAGACTACTCCGTACCTTAGTTAGAAACAACGCAAGCCCAATAGAAGAAGGTTAAAGGAGGTTAGTTGCAGGGTTGCCAAGGGCACTAAAAGGGGAAGCCGACACTAGGTGTGGAAACAAAAGTAGACCAGGTTGTTGGACCTGGGCTAGATTAGGGAAAGACAGGGCGGGCATGGTAGCAGCTGAAGAAATTAAGGTTAAATAGTTGAAGGAGCTGGAGACGGCAGGGAGGCTAAAAGATGAGACATAGCTGAAGGCCGATGGACGCCACAACATAGCTAGCACGCAGCCTAGACCATCCCAGAGCATGGTCTCAGTCATCTGATGCAGCCCTACGGTGATGAGCAGTGTCTAGTTCCCACTTCTCGGTAAGAAAAAGCAAAACGATTGATGGGCCAGGCTTGGGGATGAAGCAAGTGCCGAGCTTGGGGCGAAGAGGAAGAGGAGGGGGAGGAGCAGGAGGAGGAGAAGGCTACTGGGTGGGAATATGAGAGATGAGAGGTATATAAGGAGGGCATGGATGGGACAAATACTGGGGTCCATATCGCCCATCAAACCATTTCTCACTCTGACTACAAGAATTATTCAAGACCTTATTCTGACAACTCGTTTACTCCTTCACCATGACGAAACATTACCTCGACATTGACGTTGTGAACAGGACGAATGCGTCCATGCTCTATGTCCACGTCACTGGGCGCAGGTTACAGAATGAAGAACCATACCGAGACCTGGGCCCCATGATGATGAAGGCGGACGGACAGACACCGCATATGTTGACATCGGGCGGAGCGATCCACACGTTGGTCACGGTAGACCACGGCATTCGCGTGGGTGGCCCCGGAGCTAGGAAGCGGGTGCGGATCCCTCGCCTGGCCGGCGGTCGTATCTATTTCAGCATGGGCCGCCCGCTCAAGTTTTATGTGAACCCCTCGCCGGATGGGCCGGCTTTGGTTGAGCCTTCGTCGTTGAACAAGGGAGATGTCAACTACAACGGCCACTGGTCATTTGCCGAACTCACCTTCAACGCCGCCCAAGTCTATGCCAATGTTTCCTACGTTGATTTCCTGAGCATTCCGATTGCCCTGCACCTCACAAATGACACAGGTAGAGACCAAGAAGTACGGGGCATCCCTTGGGGCGGCGTCACCAGGATAGCAGAAGGACTGGAGAAGCTTGGGGGTGCTTGGAAGAAGTTGGTGGTGAGATCCCCATCGGGATCCATCATTCGCATTCTCAGCATGAACTCCGGATATGAATTGTATCCCGACCTGTTCAAGAACTTTTTCCGCCAGTACATAGATGAGGTCTGGAAGCACTACGAACGAGTGGACTTGCTCGTCGACACCAAGCCTGGTTGGGGGACGTTTACGGGCCGGGTCCGAGGGGGGCAGTTCCAGTTCACTGGAAAGTTCTCTTTCGACTTCGAGAAGCCAACAACGCGAGATGTCTTTACATGCAACACTGGACCTTTTGGAGTCAGGAAACCTCGAGACGAACGGGAGGAGGCTAGACTTGCTGTCGGAGCCCGTATTAGCGCGGCGCTTAACAGAGGGACGCTGCTGATCAACAACAAGCAACCCCGCAACGAGAAGGTTAGCACATATTACGAACACCGGCCAATCAACCACTACTCGAAAATAGTTCACAGCGTGTCAGATGAGAACCGCGGGTACACTTTCCCGTATGACGATGTCTGTCCAGATGGTCAGCCAGACCAGTCAGGTTTCGTCAATGGTGGAAACCCAAAGGTGTTGAAAGTGACGGTTGGAGGGTTTCGCCGTGGCAAGCTGTAGTGAGGGGTTGTGATGGAGTGTTACTGTTTGTACTATGTAGGTATTTATTGTATGGAACAAAGCAACGCAATGCCGGTATCTTTTGTCTGCAAATTATCGGGTTAACTATGTATCAATGGCTAATTCCCCCCCCCCCCCCCCCCCCCAAAAAAAAAAACCTATCTTAAGAGCAGAGCCTCAACTTTCGTATGACGCGGACATGCGCTCGCTAGGGAGAGAAAGGGGCGGAATTCACATGCATGCCCCCCTTAGTGCATCCCACCGTCGAGACTTGCATATGTGACCGCTGCGTGATGTCGGATGTCAAGGCGGGTGCGGCGCAGGTTGCGGGTTGGCCTGCATAAGGCCGAGCAGAGTTGCGCTATCTAGTCCCACATAGCCCTCTCTCTGCATGTAGAGTGAATTGCTGCGCGAACGACGTTTCTGTCTGTAGTTGCTCTTGAGACAGGGGAGAAAGGGGACTGGTAGACGGCCATGACCTGTTGACCAACCGACTATTACTGACCTCGTGCTGTTGTCGCAACTGGCTTTGAGTCTTTGGTTGTTGCAGATTGGACCACAGGGCTGAGCATGCCATTAAAACTTTAATCCCTCCCAACGTCGGAACGACAGGGACACGCCAGCGCAGTACTACCTAAGGTAGGCAAGGTCGGTAGGTACCCAGAGCTACCCAACCTAGGTACCTATAAGGCGACTGGCATCCGATATACCTGGCAATACCGTACTGCACGGCCTTGATGCATGCTGCGGCAAGACGGCCGCCAACGGCTGTCTCCCCCGCATAGTGGATTGGCTAAGGCGGGCAATTGGGGTGTCGACGTGTGGCACCGCCCGAAATATCACTGCCAGTGCTGCCAATGCGACCCTCGGCTCACCGGACCCTTGCCCCTCCGGCCACAGCCAAGCAGGAATCCGCAGTTGCAGATGGCAGGGCTGAGGCTTTGCTGGCGTGGTGAAGGGATGTGAATGGATGTGAGTGGATGTGAATGGATGTGAATGGATGGGCCAGCCCCTATACCTTATGCATCTCATGCACCTCATGCATTTCACTCAAAGGATGGAGAGAGGAGTCGGGTATACGGACTACAAGTATGTGGGTTTGCCAGGGAAAGAGCAGCACCGCCCCCGCGACGCCCCTGTCCATCCCCGTCCATCCCCATCCCACACGTCCACCTTCCTGCCCCCAATCCATCCATCCATGCCTCCATCCATTAGTTCAGCCCGAATGCCCGAATTTCGTTGGAAACCAAAATCTTTTCCTTCTTCCACCCTCGTCCCCCATCAGATCCCAACGCTGTCAGTTTAAACTACTCTTCCTATCCACCCATCTACAGATTACCTATCCGCCCATCTGCCTACTTGTCCTCCGTATCCACCTCGGCATCCGCCGCCTGATCACATCCATCTTCCGTACCCACTGGTCACCAGTTGGCCCCTCCACTCCCGCGCGTCGACCGCGTCCCTCCATCGTCAATTATCAATCTCGACGTCAGCGACACCGCAGTAACCCAATACCCCTTGCCCAGCAAGGCGATCCTGTCCATCTCCGGGCTAGATCAGTCCAGACCCAGCAGAGCCTCGACCTGGAATTCGCCCCCTCTTTGCCTTTTTCTCTTCTTCTGGCTTTCGTTCCTCTCGCTCTTGCTCCTAATCCTAAAGCGCTGAGCGGACTGGACCGTGGCCACTACTTGAAACAATCCCTAGGCAGCACCGCCAATGATCCATCATGTTTCGGTCTTAACCAAGAACAAGCGAGCCCAAACAACACCAACCCTCCTGAGCCTCGGCCCGACTCTCAATAATTGAAGCTTCGTGTCTCTCCGACGACAACTCCCATCATGGTCTACTGCGGCAAGCCCTCCAAGGGCTGCTCCACCTGTCGCGACCGTAAGATACGCGTAAGTCTAGTGCCAAAACACCGTCACCGCTCCCCTCGACGAAACCGCCGCCGTCATCATTCCCCAGCTCGTCCGCCCGAGTCCCTACTGACTTGCAATCTTGAATCTTAGTGCGACCAGAAAGAACCCTCATGTGGCCAGTGTGTGAAGCGTCACCAGGATTGTCCGGGCTACCGCAACCAGGTCGACCTCATGTTCCGCGATGAGAGCTCCCACGTAATTAACAAAGCGGCAAAGACTCGCTCTCGGTCTCACGCACGGAAGAAGGGGCAGACTCCCGGCCCGACATGTTCATCCCCGTCGTCTCGGCCCGTCCCGAGCGCCACTCCGAAGCCCCCCATCCAGAGGCCCACCGCCCGTCACCGTCTCCGCGGCCCTGTTTTCTCCGTCCTCAGCCCGAGCAGCAGTTCGCCTTCTCAAGAGAGCACCGATAGCAATGACGGCGATGCCGGCACCACTCAGGACCATTCCGACGACCCATCCTTGGACCAGGCATTGCAGGGGGAGAATTTGTCTACTTCGCTCCTGGAACGAGGTACCGCCTTCTTCTTCGCCCGTTACGTCGCGACCGACAGGGGTTGCTACCAGAACTACTCCTTCACTTACGACGTTTGGAAACCCCCGGACTCGGCCCACATCCAACGCGATACTGTGACCTTCAGCATGGCGGCCGTGGGACTCGCCGGTCTCTCTCAGCAGCGTACCCATCGTGCCCATCGCACTAAGTTGATGGACCGATCCCGCCAAAGCTACGTTATGGCCCTCGGGCTCTTGTACCCTGCCCTCAGCGATGATATCGCGGCCGTCAAGGACACCACTTTGCTCGCCGTTCTGATACTTGGCACCTACGAGTCTATCACTGGCCGCAGCCCTCAGACAATGCAAGCATGGCACAGCCACGTCGACGGAGCCGCCAAGATCGTCAGCAAGAGGGGCTCAGCCCAGTTCCAAACTAAAGCTGGCATTCGCATGTTCATCATGATTTCCCAGTCCGTTCTGATTAGCTGCATCCAGAGTGGTCTGGCAATGCCCCAGGCCATGGTCGACCTCCGTGAAGAGCTTCAACCATCGCTTGAGCAGGATGGGCCAGCGTGGCGCTTGGTTGATCCCGTCTACAGAGCGCTTCAGGTTCGATATGATATCAAGTCAGGAAAACTCCACAGCATTGATGATATCGTGGAGAAGTTGACGCATATCGACAACGAATTTGATTCAATATTATCTGAGCTACCCCTATCCTGGCAATATCGGCGGATCCAACTGACGCAAGCAGACCCTCGGGTCCTTGGTCGGTGGTGTTTTGTGTATCCTGCTCTGTTACAGGCCACGGTTTGGAACGGTGTGCGAGCAGTACGCATGCTTCTGCTGGAGACCATCCTGGAGCAATTTTACCGGGGCTCCAAGGCCCCCGACTTAGCATCGTTGTCAGATCGTCACCAGAAGCAATTGGCAAGGACCAAAAAGCTGCTGGGCTTGCTAGGGGAGGCCATCGTGGCCAGCGTTCCCCAGCATTTTGGCGTGGTCAGCTTTCAAAACCACGCAGTGTCGAACCCGACCAAAGAACAACGATACCGCGTTATGTCACCGCCAGCAGACCCCACGTTTCCGACTGTGCATGGTCACGAATCGCAAGTCGGGTTAGAGAGACTAACGCCCCTCAGTCCGACCAACTTGGGCGGCCAGGACGACAGTGCAGAGTGCTTCATGACCCTGGCGTCCGCGAGCCATACAATAATCTGGCCTCTCTACATTCTTGGTATGTCCTTGTCCTGTTCCGCCGAGAGGAAACAGTACGCCATAAGCAGGCTACATGCCATTCACCGCGAGACTGGCCTTGAGCAGGCACGGGTTGTCGCTGAGATGCTACAATCCAAGGAGGAACCCGCTACTCAGAGCGCCACTTTCTTCGATGATGTTTCACTATTGCCGGAAGGGGAATCACCCGAGGTTGTTTAGATGCCGCCTGTATTTGCTCGTGGAGTCTAAGCGTAGACTTGTCAGCATTCTTTGTTATTCGCGATTTTACGTCGATGTATGTAGCGATGGAGTTTATGAGGTTGGATACCCGTACGATGTGGCCGAGGAGCTTTTGGTGGCTTCCTTAGCATAGTTCTCTGGAAATGAGAAAAGACGAAATCAAAAAAGGGCACATACTAACATTTGCGGGTGCCTGAAAGGACTCTCGCGAAGGCGGGTGATGGCCCATTTTACCAACTGTCAAAGTTTCCAAAACCGCCACCTTTGATCTTCTTGCGTGCTGGTTCCTCCCATGTGTCAACGTCGTCTAGATCCGCCTCATTCGTTGTCGAGGTGCTCTGTGGCGCCCTAAGGTACTTGCCGACGCTCTCCCTGGAGTCGGTGGGTTCAATCGTCCCATCTTTGCGTATCCGTTTACCGGTCCAGGTTGTCTTGTCGTCCTCGGTACCGCCGCGTCGCTTGATTTCCTCCTTCTCCCGAGTGGTCTTCTCTTGTTCCTTGCGCTGGGTCTGAAACTCCTCAAAGGGGTCGACGAAGACAACGACGTCCTTGATGACGATCTTGTTCAGGGGTCGGTTTGAACCGTCAGTGGGGACATTTTCCATCTTGTCAAGGACTTCAAGCCCTGAGGTGACGCGACCGAAGATGGTGTGTTTGCGGTCCAGGTGGGGAGTGGGCTTGTATGCGAAAAAGAACTGGCTCGAGTTGGTGTTCTTGCCTTTGTTGGCCATGGACACTACAGAGGGTTAGTTTCGACACACTGGACAACGGAAAAGGAGGCATCACTCACTGGTGCCACGTGCGTTATGCGTCAGGGGGCCGTCAAACTCATCGTCAAAGTATTTGCCCCAGATACTGGCGCCGCCTCGGCCAGATCCAGAGGGATCGCCACCTTGGATCATGAAGTTGGGTATGTTTCGGTGGAAGGCGACGCCCTTGTAGTACCCTTTCTGTGCAAGCTTGATAAAGTTCCAGACGGTCCTAGGCGCTGTCTCAGTCTGCAGCTCAATAGTCATGTCGCCTAGGTTGGTTTCCATCCTTGCGTAGCCCTTGGCCTTGACCCGCTTGGGCTTGAGCATATACTCCTCGTCTGTCAGGAGAGCCCTCTCGCCGCTCGTCTCCGGCGTCAGACCGGTGCTGGTGAAACTGGCGGCGGCCTTGCCCGTGGTATATGCGGCCGAGTTGACCGCCAGCTTCTTGTCTTGGATCATCGACTGCCGGAACACAGGAGCGGCGGCTGGCTTTGCGAGGGCGGTTGAGCTGCGGTTGACGTCGCCGCCCTGCTCCCGCGCCTTGCGGGCTTTTTCCACCGCAGCCTTTGCGCGTAGCACCTTGTCGCCCATGTTTCCCAAGGCGCCCATGTTGATATTACCAGCTTGTCGTTCCTCCTCCTGCTCCTTGGTTAGTTGGGCCTCGTGGCCGTCCTTGAGGTACTTGAACTGCTCGAGGTTCCGGCTGGCTGCGTTCTGGGGATCTTGGAGGGTGATGATGTTCGCGCGCGTAAACTCCTCATCATCGACTAGGTCGAGCCACATTTTGGGCTTGATGTTCATGCGCTCGACTGTGTCCCAGGCGAAGACGTTGGCGTAGGTGCCATGGCGGATGGCGACGATGTGGGTGTTGTCGGTGAAGACCTTGTACGTGACGGGATCGATCAAGTCGCCCTTTCCATCACTCAAGCCGGCGCCGAGGGAGTCGGATTCGGAATTCCGCGCAAAGTTGAGGCGGATCAGATCCTTCTTCTGCAGAGGCTCGCCGTCGACGGGGTTCTGGTTGGGGTGCTTCTCGAGCCAGGCGCCAATGACCTCGACGTCGAATATGGTGCCATCCGGGGTGCAAACGGGGTTCTTGAATGGCTGGAGGCTTGCGGCGCAGAAGTTGAAGGGTAGGCGACGGAACGTGGTGGCGTGCTGGTTGCGAGAGGAAGCATTGGCGCCGACGCTGGCTGAGTAGGCGTCGGAGGACGACCACTCGGAGTGCGTGATCTGCAGGACGAAACAGGTGGTTAGCGGACAATTAGCAGCGCGTTGCAGGAGGGCCGACTTACGTAGAGCTTGTCCGTTCCCTTACCCATGGTTGCGCTGAGGAATTGGAAGCGTTTGGGCTGGTGATGTGAGGTATCGCAACCGTGAAGACGGATGGTGTTGGTGGAGCTTGGTAAATGCGCCGGCCTAAAAAGTTGCCCTGGTACGTATGGGGTACCTCTGGCTTATCGTTTATCATCGGCCGTGTTTGGAGCGATCGTCGGGGGCGGAGACGCCTACGTAGTACCTCCATAGGGGGGCGCTACGGCGGAAGACTGGCCCACTCATTACAGTGGCCATGTACCTGTAGCCTGTACCCAGGCAGGTGCCTTTCCTGTATGTAGGCTGTTGGTCCATCGCTCTTCCTCTCGAGGCTTGCTGACCTGGCATCACGGGCAGCCAATTACGTATACGTAGCGCAGGTACCACCAACCATCCGCAGCCCATCTCCATCGTTGTCCAGAGCTTCCTTCTTACATCTTGAAACAAGCCACAGCCCGCCTTCACTTCCTCGCTGTCTTCCTCTTGCGCGCACCCACTCATATCGCGCAATCCTCCCTCTCCCGCAAAGAGGACCGCCTCGCCCGACCCGTCATGCTCGCCTAGATCTTCTTGCGACGCCGCATCACCATTCGCATCGAACCTCCCGCCGCATCCAGCGACCCCTACTCGTCCCTCCATATCTTCGCTGCCTGCGCCCGCCATCCGAAGCTCCCGCAACACCGCCGCCCGCCGCCCGTCTAAGATGAGGTTCCTTGTAGGACTCCTCATGCTGGGCATGTCCATGTGGACTGCCCAGGCCATGGAAATTGCCTTGGTACGCGGCTGACGACTCCCCATCTTGAAGACGATGCCCGCCGACCAGCATGCTAACAATGCTCCACCATAGGATAACAAAGAGGGCAATCAAGAATACTGCACCGGTTAGTTTGATAACCTATTATTGCGCACCTGTCCCGCGGCCTAACAGAGAACAGGCATGTACAGCCGAAGCTCCTGGGGAGGCCCTGTCGACCCCTTCATTCTCGTCAAGTTCCTCAATTCCACCGTCAAGGGCAAGGACCCCATGACCAGCCTGGTCATTTTCGAATGGAAAGACAGGAATCTAGTGGGCATTCCCAATACCGAACTCGGCTACAACGTGAGATTTTCTCCTATCTTCTGAGTTGGGGTTATTCACTGACCTCCGATGCGCATCTAGCGACTCGCCATCTGTAGCGACGACTACGTCAAGGCCGGCAACTGCAACAAGACTGACGTTGGCAAATTCGTTCTAGCATCCAACGCCGCTGAGAAGTCCAAGAATCTCATCGCCACAAAGGCTGTCCACTTGAAGGAGCCGGGCGCAATCAAATATGCTATCAAGAAGACCGGATACTACTGTGTTGTTACCGACGGCTACACCACCGACGAGTACTCCGCCGTTGTCGAGTTCCGCAATGCCTATGGCGAACTTCAGGCCACCCAGATCCCCAAACTTCCCTTTTACGGTGGCATCACCATCCTGTACGCCCTGGTTGCTGTCTACTGGGGTTTCCTTTACTACCAGCATCGACACGATATCCGTGAGTACCTTTATTGTCCGAGCGTCGCCCGTACACGGTTGCTAATCGTCACCCAGTGGCTGTCCAGAACTACATCACGGCTATTTTGGTATTCTTGGTGGTCGAAATGGTTCTGACTTGGGGCTTCTATGGTTTGTCTGCCTTACTTTCCACTGCAGATCTTGTGTTAACATTGCAAAGATTATCAAAACCGCCACGGTTCCAATATTGGATCCAAGGTCTTCCTCACCGTGGTGGGAATCCTCAACGCTGCCAGAAACTCTTTCTCCTTCTTCCTGCTACTCATCGTCTGCATGGGTTATGGCGTGGTTAAGCCCACTTTAGGGCGGACCATGATCTGGGTGCGATGGCTTGCTGCCGCCCACTTCCTCTTCGGGCTCGTCTACTCCGTTACCAGTCTCGTCATTACCCCTGAGACTGCTGGTAAGTTGCATCCTCTGGTATCTCGAATCTCAATCGGCTCGCTCACAAGTCTATAGGTCCCTTCGTTCTCCTCATCGTGCTACCCCTTGCTGGTACCTTGACTGCCTTTTACGTGTGGACCCTGAACTCTCTCAACTTCACCCTTAAGGATCTTAGAGAGCGAAAGCAGCATGTCAAGGAGTCCATGTACAAGAAACTGTGGTGGTCCATCCTCATCAGCATCCTCGTCATCTTCGCCTTCTTCTTCTTCAACAGCTTCACCTTCGCCTCGGTTAACGACCCTGATTTCGTTCCTTTCCACTGGAAGACGAGATGGTTCGTTCTCGACGGCTGGCTGAACTTGGTCTACTTTGCCGACGTCGCCTGGGTTGCCTACATCTGGCGCCCCACAGCCAACAACCGCCGCTTCGCTATGAGTGACGAAATTGCGCAAGACGATGATGGCAACTTTGAGATTGGTGACATTGGAGTCCCGGGCGAAGATTCTGACGATGAGGAGGCTCAGATTGGCAAGCGAAACGACGAGCCCCCGCGCTTCAATGGGGCGTCGGTTGCTGGGTCGTCTCAGGCTGGCGGCCAACAGAGGTCGCACCGACCTCTTCCTCGCGAGTCACTAGACGGCGAGACCATTTTCGCTGTTGGCGAGGACGGCGACAAGTTCTCAGATGATGACAGCGACGACGAAGAAGACGCGAAGCTTGTACGAAAGAAATAAAACGGTCGCAGCGTTCTCGGATGAGCGCGGGGTCATTGACCTCCAAACCCTTTTTGTATAGTCAAGGTTTTATAGCATTCATCAACGGATTTGGGATTTTGTTGCGTTATAACATTGGGTCCCTGGGAGGAGGATTGGTGTGCGTTTACATGATCGGGATAGGAATCAACTAGTTCAGTACAGGGCCACCAACTCGGTGTGGCAACGGCAATATCACAGTTACATGATGGTACAACCTTTCCGGTTCTCGCTCCTTGAAACGTGCTCTTTTTCTTGTCTGGTGCTGGGAGATCAGTATCGGCATCAGGCGCTGACGTCGCCACCGAATCCAACAGGTCGACGGCGACCCTCGTTCTCAGGCAAGATGGCAAGGGCTTTATATACCTTGCCCATGCCGCCAGGGCCCTTGTCGACAAGACGTTTCCAGGCCTTGTCGATGTTTTCAGCAGTCGCCTGATTGACGCCGGGTGCCTTGGTGAGCATCTCGGCGCGCTCACGGATGCCCATGACCTCCAAGAAGTCTGCCTGGGGTACGGGGCCGTGGACCTCGACGCCATCACTGGCCAGCATGGCAACCTCGGCGATGGCTGTGAAATCGACGTCGACGCTGAGGTCGACCAGACCCGGGGCGGAAAGGGGGTTCACGCGCTTGTGCTGGCGGATCCCCCTGAGGGAGTTGATGGGAATTGTGTCGGAAGTACCGTAGTCGAGGATGAGCGCGGCACCGCTGGGGACCGGCTTGGGGTGCTGGGGAGAGCCGCCAATGCGAGTTGCAAAGTCGGTGGCGAAGATGGAGGCATCCGGACAGACCTCGATGAGCGAGTTGGGCGTCTGCTTGAGCTTGCGGAAGCGAGGCGAGGACTCGGGCACGAAGCGCGAGTGTCTCGTAGTGCCGGAGGAGAGAATCAGCTGGAACTCTGGCGGGGCTTCGTGCTGCTCAGACTTGGGTGTTCCCAAATCGGCGTGAGTGACGCCGGGTGGTGTTGGCGAGACCATCATCTCGCGCCACTCCATGGTCGACTGGGCATTCTCAGATGACAGATGCTTCTTAGCCGCGGCAGGAGATCCAGGCGGCGGAGGAGGAGGAGCCTCAACCAGGATCGATTGGAAACTGTGGATAGGGAGGGCATCGAAGAACTCGTGGGCAACGATGAAGGGCATCCTATTCGGTTCTGTGCCGAGACTCATTAATATGCGTGGTCTAGGAGGCAGAAGTTGGTCACGAACCGATCGGGATGGACTTGATAGTGTCGGTCCAGACAATGGGCCGGTTGTTGTGCTTGCTGGCACTGTGGGAGCCGACCTTGGACTCTGTTGACGAGGCATCCGGGCCACAAAGAAGCTTCTTCTGAGCGTCCCTGAGCTCGCGGCTGGCCTCAACCATGTATACGGCATCTATGCTGTCAGCCATGGCAGGGAACCGCTGGATGGTCTAGTGAACAAGGTTAGCGGGTGCTATAGCTTGAGGATCCTGGCATGTGTCAAGCCGTACCCGAAGCATATCATCCATGAGAGTGCCACGACCCGGTCCAACCTCGATGAGCTGGACGCCGTCCTTGGGGCGTCCCTGGCTAATCCATTCGGCAATGAACCAGATGCCGATCAGCTCGCCAAAGACCTGGGAGATCTCGGGGGACGTGACGAAGTCGCCCTTGACGCCGAATTGGTCTCGCCCGTCGGCAATTGCTCCGGTATAGTAGCCGCCCACGTCGCCAGTCAAGCACATACGCATGTAGCTGGCCAGAGGGACGGGCCCAGTGGTCTAGGAACGAACCGTTAGCATTGGATGCCGGGTATATGAGACATTAGAGCGGTCATCGCACCGAAATGGCCTCAAAGAGCTGCTTGGCCAGGGGCGTCGACCAGGTCCTCTCGGTCTGACGACGATATACGGTGGATGAGAAGCTCCTGGCGGTCGAACATGAGGCGAACAGGCCGGACCGATGAGCCCGGCGGCCAGCGGCCAGGCCCAGAACGGAGCGCGCGGTGAAAGGCCTCATCATAGTATATCTATCACACTGCTACGATGAGGCAATTTGCACCGGGTATGAACGGGATTGTCGTTGGTGATGCTCTTTGACGCTCGCTCTCACACGTGAAAGGTGCTGAGCTCCAATGGTCGTTTTCCACAGAGAGGGTTGAGCGCTGATAAGATAAGCACAAATCCCCAGGTACGGTACGCACCCCACAGCGCAGTCAGTGCCATGAGCTCCTGTGCGCCTGTAGGCCTGTAAGCTTCTAGGCCTGTAAGCCTGTATCCGCAAGCCTGTAAGCGATGCAACGGGCCCCTGGACGCGGCGGTTGCAGGGTGCCGAAGCCACTAACGCAACCCCACCGTCCAAGCCAAGGCTGTCGAGGCTGTCATTCTGCAAGACGCCAGCCTCGCTCCCATCAGCATCCAACGTCGTTCCCAACTACCCTCCACGAAACAGCTCACTGGCGCCTCCCAAGACATTGCAAACCCCCC
>JAANBB010000633.1:0-18600 GCA_014621425.1 Cylindrodendrum hubeiense | reverse complement strand
CCCCGCCCTGGTGCTAAAAAGATGGGCCGTTGGACCTGAATTCCTGCGCGGGTGCGTTCCTTGGTCCGCCGGACACAGTGCGCCATCCGCACGGCCATCATTCTCAGGGACCGTGTCTGGGCACGCTGCCTCTTCTCGCCAGGTCTGGTCGCTTCTTCAACATCGGAAAGCGTCTGTCGTGATCTGGGTTTGTGTCTTTTCTATCTATCCTCAAGCCTCATCGGCCGACCTCACTCGCTTTGGTCGTGTTTCTTCAATCGTTAATCCCCCCTTCACCTAATCCCATTTACCGACACTTCGTGACGCCTCTTGCCACGAAAAGGAGGGTCGCGTTGCCGAGTGACCAATCTTTCCTTCTCACCACCTCCAGCCGGACAGGCTCACCTTCTTCCGAACCCTCGTTCTGTCCGCTCGCTCTTCCTTCGTTCTCATCAGTCGCTTTGTGCTCTCTCTGGACCGATTTACACCAGTCTCCCTCTCTTCTGTGAGCTAGGCCATCGACCCGAACACTGTTCCACAACCGACCCGGAACATCGCGACGTCAACCCCCCCGTGATTGTCCCGTGAGGACATCACTGTCTCCAGCCATGGCAAACCGAATGTCCATGTACTCGGTGGCATCCGATGCCCTGGGTGGTGCCCGTTCTGGCGGTCCCCAGGCTGCCCAGGTCTCGACCACAACACTGCTCAACGCCATCCACAACATCTACCTGGCTTCGCAGCCTCATAAACTCGATGGCAGCACCAGCCTCGTCGTCAACACTTGGCTCACCGCGGCTCAGGCGGGCCCAACTGTAGATGGCAGTCTCGCAACTCAAGCATGGGAACATGCCAGACGCCGCGCTGAAGATGGTTGCGTCATCTTGGGGTAGGCTTATTTACCCAATCTCATCCAGTCGTCTTTCGTCATGCTAATGCTCAAGAACAGGTCTCTCCACCAGTCCACTCCCTCGACCCTCGTGCCCTTCATCAACACCTTCCCTTTCTCAATCCCTTCTTCAGTCTACAAGTCCCTGGAGGCCGTCCGCCCGTTCCTCCGTTGCGTGACTCCTTATAATCCGTCCACTCCGAGACAGGCTGCGCTCGGTGTCACACTGACACTGAACCTGACTGGAAACCTCACGGGTGCCTCCCTCGCACTCTCCCAAGGTGGCATCGACACCGCGAACGGACTTCTCAATATCCCCGCTGAAGCCGGATACCGAGCCTTCGATGTCTTCTACTATCTCCTAACTTCAGCCTCCACCCCAGCAGAGCGTGAGTTCTTGGGTCTGAAGTCCGCCTCGGCTTATGCGCTGTTGGCGCACTCCGGAACTTATGATCCCCCTTCGTATTTGCCTACCGCCGACGATGCTGCTGCTGCCGACGATTTCCGCCAGGCATTGAAGGAGATCGGAATCAAGGGTTCTGCCCATCGCAACTTCATCTCCATCCTTGCCGGTCTGCTCAAGCTCGGCAACACACTCGATTATGCCGCCGATTCTGATGACCTGGAAGAGATTTGCGAGGATGTTAGTGGTCTGCTTGGAATGGAACCCGAGGTCCTTCTTCACCAATGCAGCACCGAGGACCGCAGGACATTCGTTGGCGGCCTCTATGAGGCGCTTGTTGACTGGGTCATCTCAAAAGCCAACAGTGCCATTGCTGCTCAGATGCTCCGGATCCGAGATGGCGATGAGTCCGTTGATGGGCGCGGTGTCCGCACCCCTACCTCCAATGAGGAGAACGGCGATACCGTTTCCATCACCGTCATTGAGGTCTCAAACCCTACCCTTGGTAAGGCTCTTGCCATGCGTTCCATCTTCGACGATACCCTCGGCATCAATGCCGAGATGATTCAGGACGGTGTTGACGTGTCGCCTGCTGGGTCCTCGGTCATCCGAGAAATGCAACAGGCGGTGGCCGAAGTTGCACCCGACCTAAACATTATGACTGGCCCTGCCGGCAGGGATCGACAGCATGAGCTTGAGAAGAGGGAAGTCATTCTTGAGAAGATTGCGTATGCGGGCGAGGATGAAGGCTTCCTTAAGAAGTTGCTCTTCCCAGTTCAGGGAGAGGGCATCAACCTCGGCCGAGCAGGTCGTTTCGATCTACCCGCCATCCTTGGCTCCAGCCGTGCTTGGTACCATTTGTCCATGCACCCTACCGACGACTCTCCCGCTAGTCTCGCTGCCCTACCTGCCATCACCTCGGCTTGGTCAGCCGGCACGGTCTCTAGACAACTCCGATCTTGGAGACTTCCTGAGTGGGCAAACCGACGAAACAGGAGCCTGGATTACACTTCCGACTTTGATGTCGACGAGTTTGTGCAGCGATACGCGGCCCTCGGTTGCAAGGACGGCAAGGATGGAATCGAGACATGGATGTTGGAGCGCGGATGGAGCAACGGCGAGGTTTTCATCGGCAAGGAGCGTGTCTGGGTGCGCGAGAGTGCTTGGTGGGAAGCTGAGAGCATGTTGGACATGAAGCCCGCTCACAGCCTCCAGAGCGTGGGTGCCAACCCGTTCAACTCTGGATTCGACACTGGCTACTCTGCTAATGGAAGCGGCTTCTTTGCTCCACCAGCATTGGGCAACAGCTTGAATGGCAGCAATGATCATCTGGTGCACAACCGTCAGTTCAGCCAGGGCAACATGAGCCAAGTTACGCTTGGCCAGAACCCGATGCAGGCTCGCACCGTTGCGCCTTCCATCGCTCCAAGCGCGATGAGAAATGTCACCGCTGGTGACTATGGACTTGGCAAGAAGGGTGACACCTACAAGGGCGAAGTCTACTACAACGAGGCCGGTGAGTTCACCGGTGTGCTGGATCCTGATCTGGCGGCGAACAAGAAGATCGAGACCCATAGTGTTCCTTTTGGCCGTCGGGCTTGGGTTGCCTTTGTCTGGGCCCTCACCTTCTGGATTCCCTCTCCCCTCCTGTCGGTCATCGGTGGCATGCGACGACCCGATGTCCGTATGGCGTGGCGTGAGAAGTTTGTCTTGTGTTTCCTGATTTTGTTGATCAATGCTGCCATTGTTTTCTGGATCATTGGTTTCGGCAAACTGCTCTGTCCGAACTCCGACAAAGCATGGAACGTCAAGCAGCTTGCTACTCACCAGGGCGAGAGTGATTTCTGGGTTGGTATCCACGGCAAAGTCTATGATATCTCAGACTTCTGGAGACGTCAGCACAGTGATACCGATACGGACGTCACCACCGACAACATGACACCCCTAGCCGGACTTGTCTTGGACGAGTACTTCGTCCCGCCCCTGCACATGGCGTGCAAGGGATTGGGTATCAAGGAGACGACGCGTCTGACCGCTAACAACACTCCCGAATACACCACCGCTCTTCACACGTCTGGTTACTACGCCACTGACCGAACTAGCGTTCTCTACGATGACGATTGGTACTGGACCAACTTCGAGCCTACCATCAAAGAGTACTACCACGGTGATATTGTTTACAAGGAGTCCAAGGTCAAGTCCGAGGGCAAGAACGATGAGCACTATTGGGCAATGTACGGAAACAAGATCTATGATCTTACAGATTACTTCTACACCTTGGATTTGATGGACAGCGTCAGCCAATACACGTTCCTCAACAGCGATGTTTCGGATCTCTGGTATAACAACCCTGGTGAAAACATCAAGGACTCACTCGACGCTCTCATCGAAGACTCGGCAGGCAACAAGACCAAACACGCCAACATCCTAAATAGTTGGTACTGTATCCAGCGAACCAGCTATGTGGGTATCACCGATTTCCGAGACAGCGCCAAGTGCCAGGTCAACAATTACATCCTTCTGGCCTTCACCATCATCATCTGTTCCGTCATCGTCATCAAATTCTTGGCTGCCCTGCAATTCGGCTCTAAACGCCGTCCATCCCCTCAGGACAAGTTTGTCATCTGCCAGGTCCCCGCCTACACCGAAGGCGAGGATTCCCTCCGGAAAGCCCTTGACTCCCTCACAGCGCTCCAGTATGACAACAAACGCAAACTCATTTGCGTCATTTGTGATGGTGTTATTGTTGGCCAAGGCAATGATCGCCCAACGCCCAAGATTGTCCTCGATATCCTAGGAGTTGATCCCAAGGTTGACCCACCAGCTCTGCCATTCAAGTCGGTGGGTGCTGGTGCCGAACAGCTGAATTACGGCAAGGTCTACTCCGGTCTCTACGAATTTGAGGGCAACGTTGTCCCATACGTCGTCATCGTGAAGGTTGGTAAGGAGTCCGAGCAGTCCAAGTCAAAGCCCGGCAACCGTGGAAAGCGTGACTCTCAGATTCTCCTCATGAGCTTCCTTAACCGCGTCCATCACCGTTCTCCCATGAGCCCGTTGGAGCTCGAGATGTTCCATCAAATCAACAATATCATTGGTGTGGATCCCGAGCTATATGAATATGTCCTCATGGTTGATGCCGATACCTGCGTCGCTGAGGACTCGTTGAATCGCCTGGTTGCTGCCTGTACCCACAATGCCAAGATCGCCGGAATTTGTGGTGAAACGACTCTGGAAAATGACGAAAAGACTTGGTGGACTATGATCCAGGTTTACGAGTACTTTATCTCTCACAATTTGGCCAAGGCATTCGAGTCTCTCTTTGGCAGTGTCACCTGTTTGCCCGGATGGTACGTATTAGCACTGTTCACAAACAAAGACAATAATACTAACCATCATTCAGTTTCACCATGTACCGACTCAGGACCGTCGACAAGGGCAAACCCCTCATCATCTCGGACGCTGTTATCAAGGACTATGCCATTTGTGATGTGGATACTTTGCATAAGAAGAATCTGCTCGCTCTTGGTGAAGATCGTTACCTTACAACCCTCATGACCAAGCACTTCCCGAGTATGTCGTATAAGTTCATCCCCGATGCCCTGTGTAAGACGGCTGCGCCAGAGTCTTGGAGCGTTTTGCTATCTCAGCGTCGCCGATGGATCAACTCGACAATTCACAACCTCGTCGAGCTGATGCGCCTCAAGGAGATGTGTGGCTTCTGCTGCTTCAGTATGCGCTTCGTCGTCTTGATCGATCTCTGCGGTACCATCATTCTCCCGGCCACCTGCGCGTATCTGGGCTACCTGATTTACCGAATCGCAACGAACTCGGGCCAGTTCCCCATGATTTCCATCATCATGATTGCAGCGGTCTACGGTCTTCAGGCTATCATTTTCATTCTCAAGAGGCAGTGGCAACACATCGGATGGATGATCATCTACATTCTCGCCTATCCGATTTACTCATTCATTCTTCCCGTCTACTCCTTCTGGAACCAGGACAACTTCTCATGGGGTAACACCCGTATTGTCATTGGTGAGAAGGGTGACAAGCAATTCGTTGCCGTGGATGAAGAAGTGTTTGACCCTCGCTCCATTCCCCTCCAACGCTGGGACGATTACGCTCAGTCCAACAACCTGCCCGGCCGCCGTGGCGGATACGCGGAGAAGAACGACTACTCTTTCGGTGACCAGTACGAGATGGACGAGATCAAGTCCGTCTACTCGGCTGGACCTCAAGGATCTGTCCTGACTGGCATGCCTGGTCGCGGCACCTACATGCCTCCTCACTCTCCTTCAGGCCTGGGCGGTGCCCGTGGCGGCTCTGCCATGGGTGCCTACCAAGACTCACCCATGAACCGTCAATCGATGATGTCGATGGGCACTGGCATCCATGACATCAACCGCAGCCAATCGCCATACAATGACTTCCCTGGCCAGCGGCCCAGCATGAACAACCTCCGTGGCCAGGCGAGCCTGTCTCCTGCGATGGGCGGTGCCAGCCGGTCGGGCACTGCGCTGGGCTTCAACAACGGCGGCTCCCGGTCTCCCATGCCTGATGCCATGCGCTCGACTTCGTCGTTCGATTTCCAGCAGGCTCAGGGTGGGCCCACCGACATGTCCATTGTCGAGTCGATCCGCTCCGTCCTGGCCGAGGTCGATCTCGACACGGTCACCAAGAAGCAGGTTCGCGCCCTCGTGGAACAGCGCCTCCAAACGGAGCTGGTCGGCGAGCGCCGTACCTTCATGGATCGCCAGATCGATCACGAGTTGGAGAATATGTAATGCGATGGAGACAGAGATGTAGAACAGTGGGGAGATGGAGACATGTTTTCTTCTGATCTCAGTACATACCTTTTTGGGGTTTATACACACAATCACCCACGCACATGGGCATTTGTTCCCCGTGACGGCACGGGTGGTGAAACGACCAGCGAAGAAAAAGGAACAATGGGCTCTGGGTGTCCAAAATGAAAGCTAAAGATCTCATTCTCGGCGGCGTTTGTGTTCGGGAGAGGGAGTCGTTCCTTGGATAATTATTTTCAACCATTTACTAAAGAGACCAAAGTGTTCTAATGGCACCGGGCTGGACTGGGCTGGGATGGTTGGGGTTATGCTGCATCGCTTGGCCTGATCAGAGAGGATATTTCCTTTTATTATAATATGTTTGTTCAACTGCTTGTTTGTCTTGCTCTGCTCGTTTGTTTCCATGTATTCACAATGGACCACCAAAATTGGCTCTGGTGGTAGTGGTAATGCAATCAGTCATAATCTGACATACGCTCTCTATTCCAGCTATAAAAGCATTCACTCATTTTAAATTCATTGACTCTTAGTTTCATTCATCACTGTTTCTCAGAAAGACCCAACTATTGTTGCCATCTAATCTACTTTGTCCTCTTTCCTCTGTCCTCCGTCATGTGAACCTTGGATTACTGGGAGAGGGAGGGATATCTGTGACAAGTCCTACTTATCAATCATGCCAACACCTTTAAGACGGAGGTAGACGTCAGTACCCCAGCCGTACAAGCTCTGGACGGCGATACCACCGCCAAAATACTCTGCGTAGGCCCGACTCAGTGGCAGACCGTAGCCCAAGCCAGCAATGGAGCTACCGCCGCTGGCCGAGGCAATAGCGCCGAGGCCGTCGCTGCCGCTGCCGGAGCCGGGGAAGTCGTCGGGGTTGTCGGAGAAGGTGGTAAAGGAATATGACCAGATGTTTGGGGAGACATCGGGGGGGATGCCACCACCGCGGTCGCGGACGCGGATGGTGACGCCGGGGGCGTTGTCGTCGAGTGGCGTGATGGCACCATTGCGGAATGCAGTGCGGTTGTCGTCCTCTGAGGGCCGCGCAACAACAGGAGGCGGGCTATCGCTGGTGGACTGGGACTGGAGGCGGAGGGGCGGTTCTGGGGCTATGGTGACGATGACAGGCTCGCGGGACTTGTTCTCGACGGTGGCCCGGAAGGCGTTCTTGAGGAGCTCGGTAACAATGTACTCAAGATGCATAGGGACAAAGGCGAAGGTGGTATCAGGCTCGCCGTCGATCTGGAGCTGGGGACGAATGCCGTAGCGCAACTCGCAGATGTCGGCGACAAAGCCACCACACGACTCGATGATCTCGGCGGGCTTGAGGACGGTGTCTATGACACCAATATACGAGGGGTGCTCCGGGCAGGGCGTGGGGCTGGCCGGCGGGTCAAAGTGCGGCTGGCTGCTGAAGTGCAGGGCAATGTGCTGCTCGGCGATGAGGCGCGTGCCGATACGGGCGCGCAGGTGTTGGTCGAGGAAGCGGGTGACCTCGGTGGGCGAGATGTAGCGGCGGCACTCGAGGAAGCCCTTGGCGAGAATGGGGATGGTGTCGGTGTGCGTCTGAACGAGCTCGGCGAGCACGTTTGTGAAGCGCACTTCGTCGTCGAGCGAGGCGATGGGGTGGCCGTCGCGCGTGGCGTGCAGATAGGGCAGGAGGATGGAGAGCGAGTGGATGTAGTTGTTGTAGATGCGCGAGATGTTGGGGTTCGTGACGACGATATACGGCAGGTTGCGGAGGGCTTGGATGCGGTGGGCGAGGCGCACCGGGAGGAGCGAGAGGGCGAAGTTGGCCGAGGAGAGAAGGGATTCGGACGATAGGGGAGGGCGGCCGTGTCTGCGGAGAGGTCAGCATGGGGACATGGGCATTGTCATCATGGGCATCGTCATCATCATCATCAGGGGCCAATGTCGACATACCGGACGAGGTCAGCCAAGCTGAGCGGGTGTTGGTGCTGCCGGGCCAGCGCCGCAATCTCGGCGTCTGATACCTTGTGGGTATGCAGACAGCGGCGCTGCAAGCGGCCAGGCGGGCCGATGGGGAACCTCGAGGTCCATTGCAAGCGCCGAGCAGTGTGCAATGGGCTGTGAGGTTGGCGTGGCTGTAGTTGAGACCGTGAGGAGGCCAAAGGGAGAGCACGAGGGAGAGCACGCGGCAGAGCGGCACCAGCAGCAGTAGCGGTGCTCTGGGTACTCTGAGGCAGGCAGCGCCTCATTGACCTGGCAGATGAGCCATTCATTGCCGCCGCGTCATTTGAGCATGCTGCCTACTCAAGGTGTCTGTGGTGTGCGAGGCGCGGGCGTAGTCGAAGTTCAAACCGGCGGCGCTGAGGTCACTGGTGATGTTCGGATGGATGGATGACTCGCCGTCTCCCCCGGAGCCAGTGGAGCTTAGACCACGGCCCGGGCAGCGCTCCAAGTCTTGCCCCGCGATAAACCGCCTGAAAGCGCGCTAAGGCGACAACCCCCGGAAGGGGTTTACAGGGCCTGCCAAAGCCTTTACAGGGGGGCGCCGGGGGGGTATCCGCGGGGAGGGGCGGCCTGCTGTAGGCTATCGTAGGCTCTACGTCACCGGGCCGGTTCGTATCAGTCGCAATGGAGCAGAGATGCCGAGGAACACGGAACATGCGAGACATTGTGAAGAGACATGTGTAAGGAGACATGTGTATCAGATCTAATCTCTTCTATAGAGAGAGACAACGATGAGGCCAACAGGCAACTGTGAGCTCTTCGAAATCTATGCATAACCAACGTCCCTCGGCCGGCTGCTTGACGCGGCGCCTATTCTTCCCACCATCTACTGGGTCCTGACCTCCTGGTCGGCCTCAACAGCCTGAACGTGCTCGTGTGACTCCAGTGTTGTGACGGTTCCCTCGGGGTAGGAGACTCTGCAGCCATGGGCATCGTGTTAGCAAGGTGATTAGACGTGTGAGAGAGGGGTCAACCCACGAGAAGCCCTTGATTAGAGTGTACTCGTGTTCGATCTTGCCGCCTTGGTCGATGGCTTGCTGCTTGACTCTGTCACCCCATGTCAGCTCCCGTCTTGTATTTACAGCATCTTTGTTTCGTCTGCGTTCGAGGGATCGGGAAGCCTTACGCCTTGACCTGGTCGTCAGTGGCGCCCTCCTTGCACGAGACCTGTGAGGGGTAGAAGTGGTCAGCAACCCCGGGTTCTTTCAGACTCTGGGAATCGTGGTGGGCAGTTGCTCACAATGTAAGTAGGCATGATGGCTGGTTTGTTGGGGTTGTCTTGATGATGGTTCTTGGTGTTGTAGATGGCAATGATGGTGCTGTTGGGAAACGTGTGGTTGCAGGTGGTAGCTTCGATGCGAGTGATGATGAAACTCCCTCGATTGCGACTGCGGACGGGTTCCAGTTATACCCACAACCACCACCACCACTATCCCCATCAGTCATCACCCATCGGGCAGAAAAGCGTGACGCGCGCCAGAAACCTAAGCTATAACCATCACCCTCATAGACACGTACGTTACGTTACGCATCCACTCTCCGCTTACACTACCCGTCGCCTGCCAATCAATCCATCACCATCGCTCCAGTTGCCTGTTTGGGGCCTTTGGGCTGCCTCTGAGGCCCCCCTCTCGGAGCCGCCCACTATAGGGTAGGCTTGCTTCGTGGGGGGGTTGGAGGGCGCCAATGACGCAATCCTCCGGCAGCGGCCAGGTTTTGGGCGATTGGAGACGTACATGGGCTGCCTGTTGCAAGGAAGATGGCCGAGTCTTGGGATTCCATGACGTGGACGTGGGATCTGGTGTTGGATTTTGTGCACCTCGAGGTCAAACACTTGGCAGTGTTGTTGTTCAGATCCTACGCCATGCCATCATCACTGAAAGCGAGCAAGCGCAAACGATATGCATCAACTGTGTTCTGCAGATAGACATTATCGCACATCATCTGGGCATCCATGTGACCATCCCCCCTCCTCAAAGATCCAATCATGGATAATACGACATCTTTGAAGCGCTTCACACATCCCATCACGTCCCCCACGTCTTCGTCCCTCCAGCACATGTCGCCGTCGAACATCCAAAGGGAGGGACAGCATCATCCACAGATCCCGCATGTGGGACCCCTCCCACACCCAAAAATTGGGACAACTCGCATCTGCCCCATTTTCGAGATCGGCACTGACGGGTGCATCTTAGGCGCCGGCACGGACGCCGGTGGCTCGGAACTACGGGGGCATCCGGGGTGCGTTCGGGGCCCACATCACCGACACCAGGGCTGTGCTCCGCACCCTCTCCGAGGCCGTTGTAGAAGCGCCGCACCGTCTGTATCGCGGAGGGTAAGTCAGCCATGGAGCTCTTCCGTCCAGGCTTCCAGTATCATTTGCTCCTGTTGGGAGCCGGGATCCAAATAGGATCACGGGTTTTGGGCTTGGTTGCCAAAGTTGAGGCAATAGGGCATTTCGAATTGCGAACCTATCTCCCAGTGGTGTCTCCGAGTGATATATTGACCAGGGTCTCGGTAAGGACTCAGCCAGTTATCCTTTTGTGTGATTGGGTTGGGATACAATACTATGCATAAATGTAGGTAGTGCGAATCAGTAAGTAAAATTCCAAGGGAGATCATGCTTCAACGTTCAACACAAAGATAAGCATGTCTCGATGACGCTACGCGTGCGACCTTTACAGTCACAATAAGATCTCATCACGGATTCAAACAATTAATTACCCAAACATCAACTACTACAAGTATGTAGTCAATCATGATACCTACGACGGACGGAATACAGAGGTATAGGGTAGGCAGCAATTGCAGGCTACCCATCAACCACCCCTGTGAATGTACCCATGCTAAGATCCCCTACCATAACGCTGCGGCAGCCTAGCGCCCAACTTGCTACCACATGCTGAGTGGGTATGAAGAGGGCTGCTGTTGAACAACTGACTCAACGGACTCTGGGCAACAAGCGAGGCGTCTGGTAAGTCGAGAAGAGGAAGGGCAATGACGTCGATGGATGTATTTGAGCGAGGGGCAGCTGGAAGACGACGCCAGAACGCCTCACAATAAGGTTGTTCAGCCAACTCTTGGCGCACATGTTGGCCCCAAGTTCGCGTCCCTGGACCTATCCCCCTTTTGTCTTTGTCACGTGTCCCACAATGTCATCAAGAAGGCTGAGGAGAGGAGGAAAGTAGGAGACGGTGAGGGAGACGCGGAGTGAGCCATTGCTGACTGCTTCCTTCACTATTACGCCCTCCTCATCATCGTTGTCACTGCGGCGACGGTATGGACAGTGTATGGGCGCCTAGCAGTAGTCCGTCCCAACACCTTAACTCCGGACAGCGAACAGGCTGTGAAATGCCGTGCAGGTGCACCTGTGCATTGACAGTTATGGGTAGTATTGACCGGGTTGGTACCAATGTGCTGCACGGGAGGCACGGGAGCACATTTATCTGAGGTGTGCACACCCACCCATGCTTTTGGCGCGCACTACAGTATGCATAGTCGAATTCGGAAAAAAAGGGTCCATGATAGCCCAATCGCTTGTCGGTTCGGCGGCGTGGCGGCATCTTCGTGTCTTTGGTGGAGGACCCTGGTCCGTATTCGTATCCGGCCAGAGGTCGGACCCTGGATCACGTCGCGCAAGCAGATCGATACGCCCATTAGTCATATGAAGAGCGGTCAATGTCGATTGGCTGCGGGGAAGCGAATTGGCCAATGGGGTTGATGTATGGAGTCTCGAGGGGGTCGACGATAGAACACCGTCTCGGCTGCGGCAACTGAGCGCATCAGGGGAGCCATGTGGCTCACCAGTGCAGCATACTATAAGGAATCTCGGGTCTCTGCCATCAATGCTTCCGGTGCTGGAGTCATCATGATTCCTGATATTCGTAGTACATAGATTCGCGGCAGTTGTTTTTACCCAGAAATGCGCAGTCATTGACCTATGCGGGCAGCATGGAAGGATGCAAAGAAACCCGGCCGAACAGGCGAACGACCGAATACGACGAGTGGCAGTCAACGTGACTCCGGACGGGATCTGTTTTCGAGTGGGGTGCGCTTGTTGGTTTGATGGATGGTTCACTAAGCATTCTCTTCATCTGCTTGAAGGCCCGCCCCCTGTCCACACCCGGCGTGGTGACTGGCTGTGCCTGGGTGACCCTTGGATGGCCCCACGAGCTTGATATGGAGATACACCAATCATCTCGAGGTATGTTTAGCAGCCGCTGTTGTGCTGGTCGATGGTGTCTGGTAATTGTGAAGTCCATGCATGACCCTTCGTCCCCTTGGACAGATATAGCTAGTGTACGGCGCCGCCCTTGTGATGCCATAATTTCAATGCTGGCCACCGAGTTCTTTCATCCAGGTTCTCGATGTACCGAGTTGAGCCTCCGTATGTGGGTTATCTGGTGATTAGATCAGATTGTGCCCATTCTCAGCCTCTTAAGAAGCTGACATTAGAGATCAGGCGTGGAGAGTCCTGGACTGAGACTGAGGTGCTGAAGTATGCCGCGACTACGACGGCCAACAGCTTGTTTGCTCTGAAACGTTCCACGCATAGCCAAGGGTTCAGACTATACGGATACGTACACTGCGTGCACTGAGTACGCCTGTACTCGGTTCGGTGTCGGGCCATGGAGTCCGGAAACAGTCACGTCAACGGCGACGGCGCATGCAAGGGTCCAACGTCAGTATCCGCGAGTGAACCTTTTGGCCCTATGGGAATGGGCTCTTTCATGCTTGCATGATATCCCGAATACGCATGCGTGATGCCCGGAGGACTCCGGAGGCTCGGTAGGTAAGTTGTTTGAGGTGAGGACAAGCTGAGCGACTGGATGTCGGGGGCGCGAAATACCGTGGATCAGGTATCGAACATTCCTATACGCGTACAGGATAAGAGTTGTTCTTACTGGCTCTTTGGTGCTTGGCCTGGCAGAAACATAGTTTCAGGTGTTTTCGCAACCTCGCGAGGCCGAGCGGAGCTGGGGGGTTTGGTTCATACCGATGACGTGAGTATTAAAGCACGTTGTCAGGCTGGCAAGCAGTCAGCGGATGGTCGGACACCGCCTCAAGCTGGATGCTTTTTTGTTGAGCACCGTGCGTCGTAGGATCAAGAAAGTAAGGAGGAGACAGCGAGTCGTGACCAATGGACGATACAGATGCTCCAACCCGCCAGGTCGGGATGGATCTGGACGGGAAGCATAGGAAGGAGCATAGGGCACCGGGCAGCCGGGGCTCATCGCCAGCTATCAGCTCTGGGGAAACGTACGATATGCGACAAAACCCCAGAGGCCCCAGAGGCCCGGGGGGGATTTGGGGGAATCCCGCAGAAGCGGTACGCTATGCGCCGTACATGCCATGTATGATACGCAAGCAAGATGCTGTACTGATCTGTTGTCAATCCGCCCCCCGGATGGTCACTGATACACCGAACTGACTGGGCGTGGCCGTGGCGGGAGCATTCTGGAGGATGGCGGAGGAGAGTCTGTGGTGGGGTTGATGTGGGGTGGGTGTGTGGGTGCACAAGGCAAGGGGCCTGGCACTAAGACGTTAAAGCGGCGGACGATGACGATGAATTTGCCATGATGCGAGATGCGCGATACGAAAAGAAGAGGGAGGAGGCGTGTTCGGGAGTGAAGGCGATGTTGGAGGGGAGTGTGGTGGATTGCACAATCGATTGACCGAATGACTGGGTGACTGAATGAGTCCCTGAATGAATTGAGTTGATTTGATTGACTGAGTGCCTGAGTGGTTGCGGAAACGACCATCTCGCGCCCGCTCCCGACGGCGGGTACCGCTCCGTCACTTCCCTGTCTGTATCCTGCACCTGTCGCGGTCGCTCTTCCGGGTGCCGCAAAGTGGTCTGTTTTCCCAGGGCTCGGAGCCCAGCGCAGCCGGCCGAGACGACAGACGTGCTGGCTGGGGTACCCGTTATGAGGGACGTTTAGGGGGGGGGTTACTACGAGGTAGGTAGTGCATGATTAGGTGCTGTTGCACCTGTGCCACGCGCGGCGACGGCGGAGGTGTGGAAAGTGGAAAGGAAGCCGCGGGTCCTTCATGGTTAGAGGTTAACCGTGCTTCTTGCCCAACCAAATTGCCGCGCTAGACTATGATGGGAAATTCCATGGGTGGGTTCGCCCCGCGAGATAGCCTGCAAAAAAAAAAGCGATTGAAATGAAGCCCAGCAAAATGGGTGATTGTCGTCATCTCAGATGTCCCGGAGTGAGAGCGAGTAGCTTGTGGTTCATCCTAATCTGCACCCCCCCGGCCACAGGGTTGTCCATTCACTGCTGCAATTGCCTCTGTGTTGGCTCCGTTCTTCGTCCCGGTCCGTTCCTACCATATTGCCTGGATTGGCAATGAGTAACCCGATCCAGTCCAAGAGTAGCTGCCACATCCCTGTTGGGCGTCGTCTACCGGCGCTCTGCTGTTGTTGATGATGCTCCTGCTGCGGGTACGGTAGTGCTGCGGGTATAGATTAGAGAGGTACGGTAGGGAAGGTGTGTGGTGGCTTTCCAACCTCCCCACCAAGAACATCCACCCGAGGCCAATTGCACGCCCCCCATCACTGTTGACTGCTCGTTCTCCTCCCCTCCCCTGGTCAATCTCGGTGGAGAGACGGCCCAAGAGAGCAGCAAGCAGAGCAGCAAGCAGAGCCAGCTCATGAACAAGGTGAGAAAAAAACACGGCCAGAAGCTACACACCCCCGGCGTTTGAGAGCCAGCAGATGCCTGCGCGGAGAATACACGGAGAAAGAGCCCAAGCATTGTCCCTTGTCTCATCCACTTGCTCCTCATTCTCGCTCACCAAATCTCCAAATCACCAAATCACCACCACTGAAAATCCCACCCTTGGCTCCGTCGCCTCTCCCCCCGGAACCCCGGGCCCTTTCTGGATCCCATGCCCATCCACACACCTCCAACACTCCAACAGACCCGGGCCCTCTAAAAGTACTCCTCAAAGTACGCTGACCCTACCGGCGCTTGCGGTGCCCTGTCCGGGAATTACTAACGCCTCCTCCCTCCATCGCCGGGTTTCTCAACCTACTTTTCCCTCGCCCACCCCCCTTCTCTTCCTCTCCCTTTCCCTCCTCACCTCCAAGGCCAAGTCTTCCTCCTCCCAAGGTTCTTGTCAACACCTTTGGTCGTCGACTGTTCCTTCTCCCCGTCTCTCCCGCCTCTCACGTCGTGTCTGGTTCTTGCCTGGCCTGGCGCACGCCCGAGACTCAACGCCAACACCAACTCGCCAACTCGGGCTCCGTTTCGCGACGCGACCCAGCTCATCCTCGATCCGATTCGCATTCTCCCGGCGTAGATTCGACCTGTCCGTCGTCTCTCCATCCCGTTAGCCACAATGGACGCCATCAACTACACTGCCTCGGGCTTCACGTCCGTCTTGGCCAACGCCAAGTACCCCAGCGTCAACATCCCTCCTCAACTCGACTATGTTGTTGATGCCATCTCCAACGCCGGGGCCTGGACGCTCGTCTTTACCTTTGTTGCCATGTGTGTCATCTATGATCAGCGTGCGTCTCTCTCCTCCCTCTTCAATCCCTCATGATTCGTCGCACTAACGCCGCTCACAGTCAGCTATATCATGAACAAGGGCTCCATTGTTGGTCCTGCCTGGAAGATGCCCTTCATCGGCCCCTTCCTTCAGTCCATGGACCCCAAATTCGAGGAGTACTACAACAAGTGGGCCAGCGGTCCCCTCAGCTGTGTTTCCGTCTTCCACAAGTTAGTACATCCATTCCTGTTGGGCTCTGGTGCGAGTTTCCCTGACATTCTCGCGCAGGTTCGTCGTTATCGCCTCCACTCGAGACATGGCCCGCAAGGTCCTTAACTCCCCCTCGTACGTTAAGCCTTGTGTCGTCGATGTTGCGCACAAGCTCCTCGGCCACGACAACTGGGTCTTCCTCGATGGAAAGCCTCATATCGACTTCCGCAAGGGTCTCAACAACCTTTTCACCCGCAAGGCTCTCGAGAGCTACCTGCCCGGCCAGGAGGAGGTGTACAACGCCTACTTCGAGCGCTTTGTTAACCTGACCAAGGAGAACAAGGGCGAGCCCATGCCCTTCATGACCGAGTTCCGCGACGTCATGTGCGCCGTTTCTTGCCGCACCTTTGTCGGCCACTATATCTCGGACGAGGCTGTCAAGAAGATTTCCGACGACTACTACCTCATCACTGCCGCTCTCGAGCTTGTCAACTTCCCCATCATTATCCCCTACACCAAAACCTGGTACGGCAAGAAGGCCGCTGATATGGTTCTGGCTGAATTCGCCAAGTGCGCTGCCAAGAGCAAGGTCCGTATGGCCGCTGGTGGCGAGATTACCTGTATCATGGACGGCTGGATTATCCAAATGATCAAGTCCGAGGCTTGGCGCGAGGCCGAGGCAAAGGGCAACACCGAGGGTGTCGATAAGCCTCAGCCTCTCCTGCGCATGTTCAACGATTATGAGATCTCTCAGACTATCTTCACCTTCCTCTTCGCCTCTCAGGACGCAACCAGCAGTGCTTGCACTTGGCTGTTCCAGATCATGGCCCAGCGACCCGACGTCCTCGACCGTGTCCGAGAGGAGAACCTGAAGGTCCGCAACGGCAACACCACCGCTGAAGTTAACATGGACGAGCTTGAGTCCCTGACTTACACCCGTGCCGTCGTCCGCGAGCTGCTGCGATACCGACCCCCGGTCCTGATGGTTCCCTACCTGGTCAAGAAGGCGTTCCCTATCAGTGACTCGTACACCGTCCCCAAGGGTGAGTTTCTTCCCCCTTTCTGTATTTTGATGAGATGAAGATTGATGCTGACCGATGAATCTTGATAGGCTCCATGCTGATCCCCACCACATACATGGCACTGCACGACCCTGATGTGTACGAGAACCCCGACTACTTTGACCCCGAGCGATACTACACCGGCGATGCCGAGGAGAAGGGCAAGAAGAACTACCTTGTATTCGGCGTGGGCCCCCACTACTGTCTCGGTCAGCAGTATGCTCAGCTGAACTTGGCGTTGATGATTGGAAAGGCGTCCATGATGCTGAACTGGAAGCACCACGCCACTCCTCGGTCGGAGGAGATCAAGGTGTTTGCCACCATTTTCCCCATGGTAAGTTGTATACTCCTTGATACTTTGAAAGGACAAGAAAATGATGGAAAACTAACGAGTTTTAGGACGACTGCCCTCTTACGTTTGAGGACAGGAAGTAAGTGTACTGACTGAGGTCGCTGTGCGGCTGAAGTATGATACATGTTGCGTTTGCGATCTGATGGCCACCTCGCAACCACAGCGGTGTAACCAATGATTTACAGACGAGTCTCGGATAGATAAAATATCGAGAGTTCAAAGAGAAGACCACCGGACCATGAGCCATAGCTGAGAGAGACGAAAACAGACAGAGTCCAGCTGCTCTGGGTGGCGAGATCTAGAAGAATGAGCTTCGTCGACCGAAGGCGAAACCATGGCGCCACGACCAATGAAGACGAAGAAGTGGCATGATGGAATATCAGTTGTAATACCTATTCTCTGTGTATATAGTTGGCAGGCGGCCCGTGGGCGTTTTCCTTGGGCCCCCGGCCGTAGAGCATTAAGCAGCCAAACACATGGCAATTGGACAGACTAAGCAAATGGAAAAGAAGCATGAAATGAAAAGACAGATGAGTCAGTGAGAGAATGGACGGTGAAGGACGTACGTTGTAAGTTGTAAGTTGTAAGCTGTAGACTGAGAGGGGAGCACGAATTGTGGTACCGTGTGGAGGACGACATTGTGTGGAAAGGAGGTGAGTCCCTGAAAAGGAGAGCCTTATATGGCTGGCCAAAGTCTGGGTCAGGGTTATGGATGTATGGGATGAGGTGAGACGGGCAGCGTGGATTTGGGATTTCGGTGGTCGTCAGCTGTATTGAAGAAGGGAGCAAGCACGGCCGCAATACCTTCTCAGCTTTGTTCATGTGGGCCGGCGTTGAACACACGCTTTCCCCACCAATGGAACAGTCATGTGCACCTCGGAATAAATTCCCAGGTAGGTAGTTTTACTGCCTGGTCTGCACAGTAGCGATATTACATATTGTGGATGACCAGAGTGGTGGGTGGGCTACTGTACAAGGCAACGCCACGTTGGATGAATATACTGTTGTCGATCGTCTGTCTTGTGCGTGTGTTGACGATACTGGAAAGATACCGACCTACCTAGGTACTTACATAGGTAGGTAGTTATGGAGGTGCTCTATTCGACGTACCTACAATGTATCTACCCACCTGCCTCCCTACCTAAGGTACCTAAGGTATCTAGCAGCGTCGCATTTGTGGTTTGTCGAATCATGGCTGACATCATCCAGGTGGCTGCTGCACATGGAGGGGGATGGCCCAAGCTCCCCCAGAAACGTCCCTGGACCTTCAACGTCAAGGTACGTACCTCTTACGCTACCAGACTCAACTCCCACCTTCAACCTCGACCTCAAACTTGGACCTCAACCATCGCCGCCGCATCTTGCCAGCCCGTCCAGCCCAGTGACCTCAATTGCCCGCGGCCATCTCACGCCTCTCACGCCTCTCA
>JAANBB010000632.1:0-18609 GCA_014621425.1 Cylindrodendrum hubeiense | reverse complement strand
AGACGGCGTCATGCCCTTTTGGGCGGCGGCGGCAGAGGAGCTCAGCATCACGAGGGTGAGCGGCCCACCGGCTGGGACGCGGCCCTGGCGCGGTGGTGGTGCATTCGTCGGTTGCTCGGAGCGGTTGGCTCGTGGTATGCAGCGGTTGCGATGTCGGTCGGTATGTCGGAAGAGGTGGCTGTCGTCGTCAGAGGGCGATGAACGTGTTGAGGCGGGCTATGATGTGATAGTGATAGGGGACGTCGACAAACAGGGTTGGTGTTGTTCGAGTCGGCGAGGGGAGTCGGGCTCGAGAGGATGGCGATGTGGTGGTTTGGCGTTGGAGGGCGGAGTCGGCGCTCGAGGTGCGTGCGTGCTTGCGTGGATGTGGAGGCTCTTGCAGCCGCAACACGAGCACAAGAGGTGAAGGAAATGCAAAGGCAAAGGCAAATGCAAGCAACCTAACAGCAAACAAGAGAATGAAGGAGGCTCGAGGTGCAGGGCGACAGGGTTCGCGAAACGAGCGACCGGGATGATTGGAGGATCTGGCGTGCGGGTGGAGGAGCAGGAGCAGTCGCGATGTTGTCCAGCCTGTAGTGGCCTGTAGTAGCCTGTAGTAACCTGTGGGAGCCTGTGGGAGCCTGTGGGAGCCTGTAGGGAGACCGTACGTAGCAGGGAGAGCCCGTAGAGAGGGGACGTCGTTGGTTGTGCAGCGAAAGTGGAGGGATTGTGCTGGATGTGGAATCGTGGATGTGTACCTACCACCTATGCGGACGAGGTACGTAGTACAGAATCAATGTGGTGTACTCTGTATGGAGGGATGGCGGTCCCAGCGCTACGGGGTTGGGGATTTGACACTAAATTGGTGGTGGTGGTGGTGAGCATTTAGTGCAAAGGTACGCTCCAAGTGGGCGGGCAGTTAATTAGTGGGATCGCCAACCAACTGGGGAATATGTATAATTAGGCTCTGCAGCCCTGGAATCCGCCCGTGGTTCAGCTCGGGGTTAGTGATCGTGCCCCCGGGCCACCACCCTGAGCAGTGCATGTCACTGAGCCAGCCACTGCGGGCGGTGGGCGCGGGGATGCTGCAGGGCTTAAACCTGAACGGGCAGCCGCATCTATTTGCAGTTCAGGGCTGGAAGCTGGGAGGCTCCGTCTGGCTGGCATTCTCAGAGACAACCAACCTTGGACGAGGCGGAAGCCTTGGTAGGTGTAGGTATTGCGCGACGATGCTGTTTAAGCCAAGGGAAATGCACGGATTTTGAATTAGGAGAAGAATGACACCGTCTCTTCTGTCTCCTTATCAGCACCATTGCACTATTGAGCGCCGCTCACCCCGTCGTCGTTATCGTTCTCTGGTAGCGGCATCAAGTCACTTGAAGAACTTGGATGATTCACCCACCTGGTCTAAAAACCAAGCCTGAATCAGAAACCTGGCGTCGTCCACTTCTAATCAGCATCCTTGAGACATCATGCCATCGGGAACCCTATCACGGCCCGGAATTTCTTCGTGCAACTGCTGCTTCCCTTGACTGTTCCGCGGATTGTGATCCCACAGATAAGATAAGCCGATAAGCTATCAGCCGCCAGGCTACTGGCGGCAGCCACCACCTCCCGTGCCGCGGCGGGCATGGGAATCGGCGCCCTCCGCGTCCCCGGGACCGTCCACTCGTGGCCCCATCACAGCCGGCAACTCGCTACCAATCTGCTTTGCGTATGCCAATGGTTTCGGCCGCCGGCGCCTGGCTGCATCGCCGTTGTCCGCCGTGCGCATTGGAAGCTGTAGCTGTCTCAATCTGGCTGCCCCAGGTGCTGACGTCGCGGCTCCGCGGGCGAAGGTTATATAGAGCTTATCTTCGCCCACCTCCCCTCACCATCTCAACCTCCAGTCTTCTCACAAACTCTCACAAACTCTCAGCAGCTTCTTCTCTCCAAGCCTTCAAGCCTTGAACAAGCAAAAGCAAAGGCTCGCTCCACATCGCTTCTGTCTTCGTTGCACTTTGATACCCTTCTCGCACTTGACTCTTCGTGCTCCTCCCTGCCATTGATACCCCTCCATCTCTACCCCTCAACCTTACCTCGATACCCATGTCCCAGGAACTCCCTGTCCGAGCAAAGTCGTCCACCATGCCTTACGTCTCCGCAGCCCGCTATGGCAAGGACAATGTCCGCGTTTACAAGGTCCACCGCGACACCGAAGCCGGTGTCCAGACCGTCACTGAGATGACCGTCTGCTGTCTCCTCGAGGGCGAGATTGACACCTCCTACACCGAGGCTGACAACAGCGTCGTCGTTGCCACCGACTCCATCAAGAACACCATCTACATCACTGCCAAGGAGAACCCCGTCACCCCTCCTGAGCTCTTCGCCTCCATCCTCGGTAGCCACTTCATCGAGAAGTATGCCCACATCCACGTCGCCAACGTCAAGGTCGTCACCCACCGCTGGGCCCGCATGGAGATTGATGGAAAGCCCCATCCCCACAGCTTCATCAAGGATAGCGATGAGGTCCGTAACGTCGAGGCTCGCATCAGCCGCAAGGACGGCATTGCCATCAAGAGCGCCATCGTGGGCCTGACCGTTCTCAAGAGCACTGGATCTGCCTTCCACGGTTTTGTCCGGGACGAGTACACCACTCTTCCTGAGACCTGGGATCGCATTCTATCGACCGATGTAGATGCCTCCTGGAAGTGGAAGACCGTCGAGAATCTCGAGGCTGTTCAGGCGCTCGTGCCAAAATTTGACGAGGCCTGGAAGTCTGCCCGTGATATTACTCTCAAGCTCTTCGCTGAGGATGAGAGTGCGAGTGTCCAGAATACCATGTACAAGATGTGCGAGGAGATTCTCGTCGCTGTCCCTGATGTCGCGACCGTCATCTACGAGCTGCCCAACAAGCACTACTTTGAGATTGGTAAGTTGGAGAAGCCCCCAGCCCCAACCTTAACATATATGCTAACCTTTATCTTAGACTTGAGCTGGCACAAGGGTCTCAAGAACACTGGCAAGGACGCCGAGGTTTATGCTCCTCAGTCTGGCCCCAACGGCCTTATCAGGTGCGAGGTCTCCCGTTCGTAGACGACTGGGCTCTGGGATTGTATCATGAATTCGAGTACATACATTAAAGCGTTGGAATTTGGGAGAGTTGCAATGTAGCAGATGACCCGATGTAATGAGCTATGAGGGAACAATATAACATAAATACACTTACACACAAGCCATTGAACCAGCTGCCTGTGATCTTTGCTCCCCCAAGGAGCTATGTAAGATTCTGAATACCAATTGCTCTGAGATTTGATGATACTCTTGCTAGCTCTGAGACTATATCCGCTGCGTACTTTTGGCATTCCGATCCGGCGTAGTCCGTCGGTATCACGCGACAGCCTGTACTCTAGTGTTGTGAAAAAAAAGTGGTTGCCATTTTGCTTGATTTCCAGGTCATGAGAGATGCCCACAATATGGTACAGATAGTACACGACTTCTCCAGTCCGTTCACCTACGCTATTCTACAACGCCACCGTTACCCTTCCGATGTCCATTTCTTCATAACCTCTTCGTATCCGTGGCGCGAATTCTCTCCACCGCCTTCTCCCAGCCCTCCTTGCCAACTACCTTGCCGCCAAACCGTATTAAGTTGTCCTTGTACGGGTGCGCCTCGCCTTCGAAGGCCTTGAGGCGCGCCAATCGCTTGTCTCGTAGTCGGTTCTTGGGCAACATGCCGCTGACGGCCTTCCGCAGCACTTCAGAGCCACCGTGCTTCTCCATCAGGACGTCCATGGTCACCGTCTTGAGGCTACCAGGTCGGGTTGTGTGTCGGTAGTACGGCTTCTGCCACTTCTTGCGGCCGGTTGTGTGCAGTGCAGCGCAATTGGTCACCACAACGTAGTCGCCGCAGTCGGTCGAGGGATCGAAAATCGGCTTGTGCTTGCCCATCAGGAGAACGGCGATGCGTGATGCCAAACGGCCCAGCGAAGGGGGAGTGAGGCCGGGCTGGGTCGAGAGAGTCTGATGGGGGGTTGAGGCGGAAACTGTGTGCCATACTCGGGAGTAGGCGAGCTTGGTCTGTAGAGTTGGTTAGTATATGGATCAAGGCGAAGCATTTGGACGAGGCGTGACCTACCAGACCAAGGGTTTGAGACATCTTGACGACTGCTAGGAGGGTCAATCCCTCAAGAAAATCACCGCCAATGGGTTCAAGGCAGCGGCGGGGTCCAGGTGCTGGTGTTGTGGCGTCGTTGAGGCTACGCTGGATCGTATCGCGAACCCGGGAATGCTCTTGAAAGTTTGATGCCAGGTTCAATAGCTGACTCAGGCTGGCCATGGTCACGTGGCCGCGCCGTTTCCCGAAGTCGGTGGTGGGCCCACTCGGCGGGGATTGCGTTACTACAAGTCCCGGCGGCATCACCGGCTGTGGATTTCAAAGCAGAACAATCAAGCACACAACCTCCTCAAAATGGCTCCTAAGATCACTCCTCCCCGTGCTCTGGCAGCGGCGTCCCTTTGCTTGATAGCGGGATACTCTGCCTATCGCTACGGAGCTTCGCGCAGCAGCAATTCCAAGGACAAGCCGCCCGCCACCGGTTAGTGCCGCACGGCTTCTCTTACACCATATTCAACGGTCTAACGAGCCTAAACAGCATCTGGCAACAAGACAGTTGACAACTCGTTTGAGGTGCGCCCACGTCTCACAGCGATGACTCAACGCTTTGAGAAGGGGACGAGGAGAGCGAAGTGTTCGTGAAAACCAGGGATACTAATGAAACGCTGTGAAAACAGACCCTTTTTGCCGTGCCGTTGTCATGTGATGGCTGCATCAAGGCCGTTTCAGACTCGCTGTACAAGATTGGCGGTATCAGCAAAGTCGAAGGCAATCTGAAGGATCAATTGATATCTGTCGAGGGTACAGGCAAGTGTTGATTCAGTGTGCGACAAGATGAGGTTGGAGGAGGGCTAATCATGCAATCTTATTCCAGCGGCTCCTTCAGCTATTGTGGAAGCGATTCAGTCCACTGGGAGGGACGCCATCTTGCGCGGATCAGGTGCCTCAGACAGTATGTGCAAGAGGGTGTTTCTTTTGATTGTGTCAAAACGTTTGGGGCTGCTACTCAATGCCCGTCTCCCCGAGGCTCGAGTTGGTCATCGTGGAGAATTGATTGGCTAACATATGATGCTTGGCAGGCGCCGCCGTCAGCATTCTCGAGAGTTTTGCAGACATTGAGAACGAAAATAAGGCTGAGGACCAGGACCGAGAGGTGAGGGGGCTGGCAAGGATGGTCCAGGTCAGCTCTGGACGGACGTTGGTCGACCTGACCGTTCGAGGAGTCGCCCCAGGATCATACCGCGCCTCGATTCGTGAGTACGGCGACTTGAAGCATGGCGCACGATCTACGGGACCCATCTGGGCAGGAGGGGAGAAGCAAAGCCGTGGCGCTCTGGGCGTGGTTGAGGTTGGAAAGGATGGACGAGGAGCTGCCTTCGTCAACCAGCCATTCCAGGTTTGGGAAGTCATTGGACACGCTATGGTCCTGACACGACAGGAGGAGGGCACCGAACCGCTGGCAAACGACGTGGATACCGTTGTAGGTGTCATCGCGCGAAGTGCGGGAATGTGGGACAATGATAAGACTGTGTGCTCATGCACCGGCAAGACGCTCTGGGATGAGCGCCGGGATGAGGTCAAGAAGGGAATGCTGTGATGGAAGCCATGTCACTAGCTGTAGCCGCCGGACTCGTTCGACTTCATCCCCTCCCAGACTTGAATAGTGAGGATCCCAGGCGAAGGATAGTACCCAGTGGAATTAAGGTTATCGAGGTCCTGGCATGATCGATCCATGGCATCAAGCCCCCGTTCTTCAGTCCTTCGTCCCCGCAAGCGCCTCGAGCGAAAGTGAAACCGGGAGCAAAGCCCGAAACAATGGCAGGAGAAGCATTTGGGCTTCTATAGCAGGGCTTATGGGTAGACGTGGTGCGATATCTCAGTCCCAAGGTCAGATCGCGACAAGGGTCAGGGCGATAATCGTTCGACACACGGCTGGGCAATGGGCAGTTGTTCTGTCGTTTTCACCCTTGGCATGCGGCCGATGTGTGGGAGAAAACCCCATGTTCTGGAGAATACGATTCGAATTCAGGACAGAGCTCCCGGATGGTAAATCTCCGGCGACGTGAAAAAGGAAGCGATGGCCATGATGCGATCCTCGGCGCCCAGTGCCGGACGAACGGTGGATCCCGCTGTGATACGGATATGCGGCTCATCGTCTGCCGGACGAGCACGAAACGGACAGGTCTATGCGTAGAATGGCAGATGGTAACTACAAGGCACTATAGACAATAGCTGACGTACTATGCAGAATACTACACAGAGAAAACAAAAAGCTTGACGTAGGCAGTGGAGTTGCGTAGCACAGAAAGTGGACGTTTGAGGCAGACCGAGAGCAAAGACGCAATTGATTGGGGAAGCTCGCAGGACTCCACAGTCTGAAGACCGGAAGGGCCCGGATGGCGGTGACAGGATGAGACGGGGTTGAGAGGCGGGGACAGAGCCAGGAGGTGGATTGGTTTTGGATAAGTTAGAGATCAAAGCTCGTGGAGGATGGATGGGATGAATGGATCTTGTTGCGAGATGGCAGGAGTTCAGGACCTGCGATGGGTAGCACGGCATGTCTTTGTTGGGAAGTGGCTGGGTTGTGCTGCAGAGTGAGAGGTCTTCGAGGCAACTTGGGAATCTTGCATGTGAAATCGCATGGCAATTGGGCGTTGCTGTAGCATCGACGGGAAGTCCAAGGTGAGCCGTCACATCAAGCCTCTAAACTAGTAAATCTGACAACTCGGTTACGAAGGCTACGTCAACTTGCAACCCTCTTCAAGGTCACTCGACAGAAAGGGCTTTGTGTGTTTTGATCTTCTTTTTTTGTTTTCACGGCTCATTTCCACATCTCAAGCTGTGCCTCCAACGCAGCACTCGCGATGTGAGTCTGTTGCCGCATTGACGACCCCTGGCCCCTCGATCTCGGCCCGGTAACACCCTGTCTGGCAAAACGTGTCAGTCACGCCCATCCAGGGCCTCCGACGATCAGGGGTCCCTTTTACAGGCCCGGCACAGCCCGAAGGGGTCGCGAGCGAAGTTGGTCGAAGGCCCGGATCCGGTCGCCTAGAAACATGTCTTGGATGAGCATACGTTGGACTGGCCGACGAGTACTTCGGACGTGGAGGCTGCGGCCTGGGTGGTGACCGTGGTGTGGCTGGTGCGCCGCAGATCGACGCGTGTTGAGTGGACGCATTAGTGCATGGAGTGGCCAGCAGACGCCGTAAAGGATAGGCTGGGAAGCGCTGAGGCTGAGGCAGATGGTGATGGAGCTGTAATATCATGGGAGAGGGATCCAGGGTTTCAACATCATGGGATCCAACAGCGAGTTTCTGTTTCTCTTGCTGCCGTCCTGTCATCCCATCTGCCCGTCTTGCCGTCGTGCCAACCGCGGCGAGATGAACAATCCGGGTTTTCCCTCTAACCCCGGCGGCCACAGCTCGGCACCGAGAGCCAAGAAGAGAGCCAAGGTGACCTGGGTTCTATTTTGAGGTTCAAATTTGGCATTATTGGTGATTGAACGGTATAACTAAGGCATGGGCAGGGGGCCGCTGGACGTAAAGAGCTCCACCAGGGTTCGGCGCACACATCATCACCGCGCATGTCTAGTCCCTCTGCCACCGTTGGTGTTGGCCCACCGTCGTCACCTGTTGGGAGAGACGAGCCAAGTCTAGGTGAAAACCAGTCAAGGGTGTACATGGCAACCCGTGCCCTTGGGTCGGAGCCCGTGGAGAGGGCCCGATTTTGAATGTCAATAGAAGCCAGAGACGATGCGCGTGTCCCGCTTGTTGGGTCATGCAGAGGAGGTCCGTCTATCACCCAATCTGCTTCTGGGAAGCTCCAGCACGGCGCTTACACGGTCGACGGACCAACCCAACGGCACGATCGCTCACACGTCATTCGACGCCAACGGCTGGGCATCGTTGGCTGCAGGGTTAGCAGGTCTCTCGGCCACGAGGGTCGTTAGGTAGGCCAATGAGCCGGACCTCAGATAATCGGAGGGGAGTGCATTTCGCATTGCCATCTCCCTTTATTAGTCTGTGTGTACCTGTTGGTGCTACAGCAGCAAGATGTTGGCTGCCCACCGGCCAGAAAGCCACCGCTAGTCTCCCAGATACGCGCCGTGGGTAGCGGGGTGGCACTCCAGGTTACCGGGATGCCCCTGAAACTGCCCAATCACCCGCGAGGTGACAGGACTTTTGGGACCTGCAACACTCGGTGCCCCAGGACGTGGTGGGAGACGTCCCAGTGGATGCGCCGTTGATCCTAGCATCGATGTGGATGTGGCACCGATGGGCGACGCGGGATGCGGGCGATGCACACGGAGCGACGAGTCGGCCTCACACCGTTCGATTTTGGGAAGCATCTGACGAGGCTCAGAGTGGAGGTGGTTCGATGAGCGATGGATGAAGAGGGGGAGGAGGGGATTAGAAGGGTAAACTAGATGCCCGAGCGAGGCCAGTATCACATCACATCACTGGGGACGGTTCTCAGATAGACGAGTCAGAGAGCATTGAGCATTGACGTGTGGAAGAATGACAGACAACGACACCAAGGGTGGACATCTCGGCCATGCTCGGGTACCCGGTGTACTGGAAGCCTCTGCATCTGATGAATCCGCCAACTTTTCCTTTCTTTTGCTCCAAGGCTGGCGGCTCCTGTTCTCCATCAAACGTACCTGGTGCAGCAGGACAGAGGGCCATGTCCCTGTCCAAACCCGCCCAGACATGCCGACACATCGGGCTGCCGTCGATCAGGATGAACGCTTTGCATGTCAAACCCTCCGCAAACCCAACGGAGCTCCAGGCTACACACACAGCCGGCAGCCAACAGAGACACCCAAGAGACCGAAAAGGGCAACCCCTGCTGCACATCCCCCTGACCCGTCAGCGCGGCCGTGCCTCTCCATGTCTCCAGTGCTTCTTGGATGCCTCTGCTTCCCCTTTGTGTGATCCAGGTGTGACTGCCCAGCCTTAGCGGCCGCGGGTTCGCTGGGCGGTTTAGCGCCCTGGGGGACAGACCCAGCATGCGATGCGGTGATTGATATACCTCCGCCCCCCAGCCCATGGCCGTGGGATTGGGCGCTTCCCACCATCTCTCACTCTCTAGGCGCTGACCTTTCGTTGCCTTGTCCACTCACTACGTCGCCCGCCGAATCGCACCGCCCGTCGTGCTGCAAAAGACTCGTCCCGTCACCAGACCATCGGGCCTTGGCCACACTTGCGTGCATTCTAATTGCCTCTTTCTTCACTCGACTCGCGTGGCTACCTTGGGTTGTTAGCTAGGGAGCCCTGCTGGCTTGGCTCGAGTTGAACTTGCATCGCATCGTCGTGGAGTGTGGAAAAAAACGTCCGATCCCGCTTACACCGATCCTTCAGCCTCGACTGGCATTTTGGATATAATCTTCGAATGGGCCGGCCCGTTTGTTTCGCTCGTTATAAGTTTTTGGCTTTTCGTTTCGCAGGCACGGATCGAAAAGACATTCTGCAGTATCTACTCTCCTTTTGGGCAACTCTCATCCATCTTTTCACGGAGACGACTTATACCCGCAACTGCCACCACCACCTCGTCAGCAACTCTGAATATCAAGAGACATCAGAGATATCAGAAAAGCCAGAGACGCGCCAACCGCCGACCAAAACATATTGTCTCGCTTTTCACAATCGCAAGACAAGTCAGCTTCCCGAATTCATCCATCCATCGTGCCATCACGACCGGATCATTACTCGCGGGCCCAAGCTTTCTTGGCCGCCGCCTTTGCTGCATTTAGAAGCTACGCCACTGCCACCGACTGGGTCGCCAAGCCTAGCGAGTCTCAACAGCGACCAATTGCTCGCCCAAGGCGGGGGAAAGCACCACAAGCACCAGCCAGTCTCGCTCCGCCGCACCGCACCGCACCGCACGGCCAGCACCGCGACTGCCCTGCTACCTGCCACCTGCCACCTGCCCCCTTGTACCCGGCCCCCGTTGTTACGGTCACGGCCGTACCTGCCCGCCATCTCAAATAATAAGTCGGGGCAACCCTCCCCCCAAATCGACTCGCTCCTGCTACTGCTGCTTCTAAGCGCCGAAGCTACTGCCCACTCCAACTAAGACCACCCCACTTGACTCCCGCTACTCACTCCCGCTCCCACTCCCACCACTCCGTCCCTCCGTCTCTCCATTGTCTCGCTCTTCACCTCTTCTTCGCCCTCCTCCCGCCACACCCACAAACCTTCTTCCCTTTCCGTCTTCTTCTCCCATCCGACAGACAGACACTCTACTTGCGATTTACACTTTCACTTTTTCTGTGGCTTCCATTGCCCTGTGGCGACAATCATGTCGTTGAAACAGGTACGTCCGGCCCAAAGCCCGCCTAACCGTCAGTCCATCTGCAGTTCCACTGACTCCGGTCCTCGCACAGGAAATCGAGACCTGGGTTGCGGCCCTGGCTCGCTACGACAACAATGAGTTCGAAGACTCTATCACCGAGTTTGAGAAGATCCACGACACCAGCAAGATCCTCTTCAACATGGGCGTCATCCACGCGACCCTCGGCGAGCACGAGAAGGCTGTAAGTCAATGCGTCCCCCTCCTCTCCCCACCACGATGCGCTGTGCTGCACCGCGGCCACCATCGCACCCACTTCGCACCCACTTCGCATGCTAACAACCACCCCCCAACAGGTCGAAAGCTACCAGCGAGCCATCCGACTAGACCAGTACCTCGCCGTTGCCTACTTCCAGCAGGGCGTTTCCAACTTCCTTCTCGGTGACTTTGAGGAGGCCCTTGCCAACTTCAACGATACTCTCCTATACCTGCGCGGCAACGCCATGATCGACTACGCTCAATTGGGCCTTCTCTTCAAGCTCTACTCTTGCGAGGTCCTCTTCAACCGTGGCCTGTGCTACATCTATCTACAGCAGAAGGATGCCGGCATGCAGGACTTGACCTATGCCGTTAAGGAGAAGGTGGTGGAGGATCACAACGTTATTGATGAGGCCATCCGTGAACAAGCGGAGGGCTATACCGTTTTCTCCATCCCCGTCGGCGTTGTCTACAGACCCAACGAAGCCAAGGTGCGCAACCTCAAGACCAAGGATTACCTCGGCAAGGCAAGACTTGTCGCCGCTTCGGATCGTGCCAATGCCTTCACGGGATTCGCCGGCTCCGAGATCAAGAACGTAAGAACTCCTTTTGTCCCTTGGGAACTCCAGTTAGCTAACAGCCAGATCAGGCCGGAAAGTTGGAGGTTAAGGACGACCGCCCCCCAGACAACATTTCCTTCGCTGCTACAAACCTCGTCAAGCCCGGCATCCAATCTCGCAGACAGCAGTCAGAGCCACCCACCAACCGCAATGTCTTCCCCCCAACCCCTCCACCTGAGAACGAGCGTCCTTCGCGTGGTGCTTCTGTCCGCAACGGCCAAAAACCCACACTGGCTAAGCTCAACATCCAACAGGCTGAGCCGAACCGTCGGTATGAGAAGGCTGGTTCGCCCCCAGATGGGCCTCAGAGACCAGCAAGGTCGGCGTCTGCCCAACCCGCCAGGAGCACAGGCCAGCGAGAGACTACTCCTCTACAACGGAGGCCGAAGCAGATCCCAGAAGAGGAGGGTTCGTACGCTGGCGAGGTTTACGACATGTACGGCGGCGGCGGTGGTTCCAGAGGATCGGGAGGCAGTCGACAACAGGCTCGCCCATCGCAACCCCGTTACGAAGATGACGGCTCCGAGTACGACGATGGATCCTTTGACGAAGGCGATTTTGAAATGGTGGGCAACAACCGCCGTGGCCCTGGCTCTGTAGCCGGATCCTCACGAAGATCTCCCCGTCGTGTCGAAGTCACCAAGATCCGCGTCAAGGTCCACGCCGATGATGTGAGATACATCATGGTCAAGCCTAATGTTGAATTCACCGTCTTGGTTGAGAAAGTCCGGGAAAAGTTTGGCCTGCGCCGTCGCTTCAAGGTCAAGGTCAAGGACGAGGACATGCCTAATGGTGATATGATCACCATGGGTGACCAAGATGATCTGGACATGGCAATCGACACTGCTAAGGAGGAAGCCCGGAAGATGAGACTTGAGACTGCAAAGATGGAGGTTTGTGCACCCTTCCCTCTCATATGCCGATTAATAACTAACACTGCGATACAGATTTGGATCCTGGAAGTTTAGACATTATACCCCTATTGCGTTTGCATTTTTCTTCATCTATCGTCTCACGACATAATAGTCTGTCTTTGGAGTGGCTTGTCCTTGATGGACGGCCCTCTTCATGACACTACTGCACAGCAGTCCTTTTTTTCTTTCTTACTCTCTCTTCTTCTTCTTCTTCGTCCTGTATCTTAGCCCCTCCAAGGCACGTTATGAGTAGCATAGCCAACCCGCCATTTATTAGAGGAGGGCGGCAGGAGTCTGGGGGTCATCATAATATTTGTTTTGTGGTGGAAGGGATGCCTGGCAGTGTATTGTGCAGGCCAAGAGTTAGAGCGATATCGCTCCATGATACCTTGGGAGGATCTGGTTTTCTTGAATATATCGATCATGGCACGATTTATGACTTATTTGATTTGGCAACCGTGGTATTGGACTGGCCTAGACAGGTCTAGTTATGGTGATTGTGCAAAATGAAGATGAAAAGTGTTATTTTGCTCTTGGCTCCTCTATGTTGTATCGGATAATACATGGGTTTACATTATATGGTACAAATTTTCAGCTATAAATAGCTCCTGAACATCCGACTCCTCTATCTCCTCCTTGCTAGCTTCATGCAATGTCGTCCTCGGAAGTGCTAGTTCTCCTGTATCACTACATTAGGGGCATCATCAAGCCAACGCTGACGAACTTCGGGGCCGCCCTGCTCTAGCTCGTTGAGCAGGTTGCGGACGAGGGATGTGCGAATGCGCCACTCCTCCTGGCCCAGGACCTTGAAAAGAATCCGGGACGTCTTGCCAACGGCATCAGGGGAGCCAATAGCGATCATGCGCAGCAGGGAGTGGATGGCGGTGGCGTCGTCGGCAGGGATACCCTCGAGAAGTTGGTCCAGAGCCGTGACCCAGCTGGGTGATTCGTGAACCGCTTTGTCGACGGCGTCGAATAGGGCTCGGCGGATCGGCGCGGCGGCTAGGGCGGCGCGGTAAGCAATTGGGGGCGGACGCCAGAAGAGGTAGGGCAAGAGGCGGGCGATGTCAGTGGCGGATCGGTAGCGGGTCGTCTCGTGGGCGAGGACCTCGAGGGTGTAGGCGCTCGCCGAGGGTTCGGACGAGAGCATGGCCGGGACGAGGGTCGGGGGATGAGGCCAGGGGACGGAGGTGCCGCGGGGGAGGATGGGAGATGAGGCTGCGTTGTTGGTAATGGACTGGGTCTCAGAGATGAGAGGTTCAATGAGGTTGTCGCGGATGAGGGCCTGTTCAAGGGGCGTGTGCTGTTCGGCGGGTGTTTTGAAGAGGAGGTTGCGATATTCCCACTGGAAGTGGTCGAGCTTCTGGGGATTCAGCTTGATGCCACCACGAGTGAACTTGAAGGTTAACTAGGTAATGTATCAATATCAATCTCCCTCAAGTAAATGCCACTGGAGGTGGCACAGAACTAAGGTGCCGGAGCCAGGGGTACTCACAGCTTCGGAGACATCGTCAAGGAACCGCGGTGTGTCATGGCCCCTTTTGAAGGAAGCGCCGAGGTTGGCGAGCCAGGCCTGCAGGGCCATGGGGAAGATGTTCTGGTCCTGGTAGGTGGACAGGTTGACGCTATCGTGGCGCTTGCTGAGCTTGGAGCCGTCATTGTTGACGAGGAGGCCGAGGTGGGAGAAGGTCGGGGCCTCCCAGCCAAAGGCCTCGTACAGGGCGAGGTGCTTGGGCGTTGAGATGAGCCATTCCTAGAGGTGTTTTGTCAGTCACGTCTGCGTTTGGTGTTGGTGATAGGTGTCAGGGGTAGCTAATATACCTCTCCGCGAATAACGTGCGTAATCTTCATGAGATGGTCATCAACGACATTCGCAAGATGGTACGTCGGATACCCGTCCGTCTTCATCAGCACAAAGTCCTCCTCGGGCTCCTTCTTCTGGAACGGCCCGTAGATGGCATCCTTGAACTTGGGCGTGCCGAAGCGGCCAGAGTCGAGGCGCACGACATGGGGCTCTCCGGCGGCAGCCCGGGAGTCGGAGTCGGCTCGATGGAGAGAGCGACAGGTGCCCGGGTACGCGGTGGGCTTACCGGCGTCGTGGAGGGCGCGTTTCTGGGCCTCTAGGTGGTCCGCGGTGCAGAAGCAGCGGTAGGCGGAGCCGTTGTCGAGGAGCGTCTTGGTGTGTTCGTGGTATGTGTCAAGACGCTCAGACTGGTAGATGAGGTTAGTATATATGAAGTTGAGATACATAAAGGAAATATTTACCTGTCGGTATGGACCATAGGGGCCGCCCTTGTCGGGACCCTCATCCCATGACAGACCAGCCCATTCAAGGTCCTTGAAGATGCGTTCCTCAGCGTCGGGTACCAGGCGGTTCTAACAGGCATGTGTGGTTAGCACAGGCATTTTGGTACTTCATTGATGTGTGGGAGAGTAAAGACATGAGAGCCTACCTGGTCAGTATCCTCGATACGAATGATGAACTGGCCACCCTTGGTAGCCTTGGCCACCAGGTTGTTAAACAGGGCAGTCCTCAACGACCCCAAGTGAAGATATCCTGTGGGAGAGGGTGCAAATCGCGTGCGGATAGGTTTGTCGGCGGGGTAGCCCAGGATATAACGCTGCGCAGTCTCTGTAGAGTCTCTAGCTTCATCACCGCTGGTCTTGTTGCGCTTCTTGAGCGCCGCCAACCTCGACGTGGGCCTGGTCTTGCCCTGACTCTCAGGAACATTATCCGAGTTTCCTGAAAGCTTATGGCCACGAGTCTCTGTTTTATCCGACTTCTGCGCCTTGGGAGTATTCTTCAATGGCGCATCCACGGCGTGGGCGGTCGTCTCATCGGCAGCATTTCGACGCTGCGAGCTCGACACAGTGAAAGTGCGCCGGGAATAAGAAATTGAGGGACGGAGCAATTCGGCGAGTTGGATATGTCTTAGGAGTCGCGGCGGACGGGCTGCCGGGGGTATCATGATGGCGGTTGTGAGGCCCTCATGACAAGGCTCTAAGATTCTATGAGTTGAGTTTAGTGGTCACGAAGAAGCGTCTCGCCATGATTCGGGAATTGGCGGCTGAACGTTTGACGGGTGATGCGCCACAATGTGGCGTTGTTGATTGGTTGTCGATAAGACGATAAGATGAGTCTGATAAGACAGAAGTTTGGATTTTTTTTCTTAAAAAAGAGTGAGGCCTACTCGGATGGGCTTCCGTTTGTCGATCATTTGATTACACGAAATTGATTGCTTGTTTTTGTGGGAGTTACTCGTGAGATATCAAACGCTTGTGCCGCACCAGTGAATCAATTTGCGTAGATGGCCCCTTGTTAGAGATGGTTAGTTTGTCAGAGGCTACCGAGTCCAGGCGTCGATGGGAATGACGCATGTGAAGGAAGGCCTGTCTCGCCTCAACGAGCGGAAGTCGGATTTATCATGACGGCTCCTGGCTTGATTTCGTGCTGAACAATCCCATCCAATCCAATCCGGCTATAAGCTCTCTACGGCAGAGATGCAGCTCTCGTTTTTCCTTTAATCCCGGCGTCTCGGGCTGCCTGTATCTCAAGAGGGGAGACGAGGAGGGAAAAAAGACCCCGCGTTCTGATACTGTGCCGCCGCCCGCCGCCCGCGCCAAAAGATTTTGTGCTGGTGCTGTGCTGTGCCTGTGCTGTACTACGCTGCGCCGTGCTCCACTCAACAACTGAGCGGGCTGGCGAAACAACCACCAATTCTTCATCTTGCATTACAGATAACTCGTCCCTGCAAGGTTCAATCTCGCCCCAAACACTCCCACGCACCATGGACGAGAACGCGTTCAACGCCGGCGGCTCGGCCGAGGAGGAGGTTGATCTCTACGGTGAGTTTTGTCTCCCCCGCATTTGCAGGCACAAGACGGCAGGGTTTTTTCTGTCCGTCGGCGACGCAAGCCGCGGGGAGGGCCCGAGACGCTGAGAGGGCTGAGGCTGACTGGCGAGGCGGCAGAGTTGCTCAGTATCGATAAGACGGCCACCCCAGACCAGATTAAGAAGGCCTACCGAAAAGTACGTGTCACACCCTTCCAGCGAGTCTCGAATCATACAGAGCAATGCATCCTAACATGAACTCCCCGCATACAGGCCGCCCTCAAGTACCACCCGGACAAGGTCCCCGAGGAGCAGCGAGTTGAGTCCGAGGTTATGTTCAAGGAAATCACACAGGCATACGAGATCCTCAGCGATGAAGACAAGCGCGGCCTCTACGACATGCACGGCATGGCCGCTTTCGACAAGTCCCGCGGCGGCCCCGGTGGCGCTGAGGTCGACCTTAACGATATCATCTCGCAGATGTTCGGCTTCGACATGGGCGGCCCCGGCGGTCCAGGCGGCCCCGGCGGCCCGGGTGGACCCCGACGACCCCGACGAGGACCCGACGAGGAGCAGCAGTACAAGGTGACGCTGGAGGAGCTCTACCGCGGCAAGACGGTCAAGTTTGCCGCCAACAAGCAGGTCCTCTGCGGCACCTGCAAGGGCTCCGGTGGCAAGGACAAGGCCAAGCCCGCGCAGTGCGAGCGATGCAAGGGTAACGGTATTGTCGAAGCCTTCCGTCAGATTGGGCCCGGCATGATGCGCCGTGAGGCTGTCGTGTGCGATCACTGCCAGGGCGCCGGCTCCGTCTACAAGGAGAAGGACCGTTGCAAGAAGTGCAAGGGCAAGCGCACGTCCCAGGAGAAGAAGGTGCTCGAGATTTATATCCCCCGAGGCTCCATGCACGGCGAGCGAATCGTCCTCGAGGGCGAGGCCGACCAGCACCCGGATCAAATCCCTGGCGATATTGTCTTCACCCTTGTGGAGGAACCCCATGACATCTTCACCCGTCTGGGACATGACCTGTCTGCCGAGCTGACCGTGTCTCTGGGCGAGGCCCTGGGTGGCTTCTCCCGAACTGTGCTCAAGCACCTCGACGGACGCGGTATTCATATCGACCGAGAGCAGAACAAGATCCTGCGTCCTGGCGACTGCCTCAAGATTCCCGGCGAGGGTATGCCGATGAAGCGCGGCGAGGCCAAGGGTGACCTGTACCTGCTGGTCAAGGTCGAGTTCCCTGAGGATGGCTGGCTGAAGGAGGACTCGGCGTACGACGCTCTGCGAAAGATGCTGCCCGCCGCCCCCAAGAATATTGAGGCCGACGAGGTCGATGAGGCCGAATATGAGGATAACGCAGACATCGAAAAGGTATGCTTCTATTCACCCTTGGATCAAATCAGCGGTAGCTAACATGACGGCAGATGGGCGCGACCGCAGGACACGGCTTCGGCCAAGACTGGGAGGACGAGGAAGAGATGGGCGATGGCCAGGCGCAGTGCCAGACCCAGTAAACGCGAGGTCAATTCTGTTTCCACCCACGACAAAGACAGAACAGACCTAGAAGCGAGACAACCCCGGGAGAAGGGGGCGGGGGTTAACGAAGTGACGACGGAATCAGAATAGAATGGGGGGTTAATGCTACCACGACGGTGCTCATGCCCATGAAGACGCTAGGGAAAAAAAGCCCGAGGGAATCGGAACAGAGAGGGCGGAGGAGAAGACGGACTCTGTTATGAAAGGGATATCACCGCTCTGGAATGAAGGAGACAAGACTCGCTTTAGACGGCGGGGATGGCTCCACGTAGATGTCGAGCATGTAAATGCCTGCTTTTGATACATGATGTGTGCCCCCCGTGACCGAAGTTGGTGTTGGTTCTGTGATTGCAGCGGATTTGCAGAGAGAAAGCGGAGGAGAGTCTTGTTGACTTGAACCATGGATCCGAACGTGGATATGGACGTGGGATGGTCACATGCTATGACGGTATCTTGACCGAAGCTGGGGAAATGCGGTTACGTATCGCCGGCCCCACCAACCCACCGCCGCCGATAACCTCAACCTCCGGACTCCTTCAACCCCACCTTGAACCTCCACCTTGAACCTCCGACTTGGCCCTCACCACTCCTCTTCGCCGCCCTCCTCCTCTTCGTCCTCCTCCTCCCCCTCCTCCTCACCAGCAAGGACACTCTAGACATCATCAGCTACAAAATACACAGCCCATCATGTCCCGCAAAGGCGTCGGCCTCGCCGCCTTCGACCGCTCCCGAGTCACATCCGCCCACTATGCCTCCCACGGCTCCTCACTCCGCGCCACAAACGCCCAGGCCCTCGAGACGCAACTCGAAGTCTTCCGCTCGCTGCTGCACCAGTTCGCCGCCACCCACGCCCGCGACATCCGCTCCGACCCGGCCTTCCGCGCCCAGTTTGCCCGCATGTGCGCCGCCATCGGCGTCGACCCCCTCGCCAGCAGCAACCTCGGCGGCGGCGGCGGCGGCGGAGGGGCGAGCTCCGTCTGGGCGCAGCTGCTCGGCAAGACGGTCCACGACTTCTACTTTGAGCTCGCGGTGCGCATCGTCGAGGTGTGCAGCGCCACGCGCGCCGAGAACGGCGGGCTCATCGGG
>JAANBB010000631.1:0-18630 GCA_014621425.1 Cylindrodendrum hubeiense | reverse complement strand
CAGAGTCAGCTTTGTATCGGGTACTTTGCCCCACCTCTGCCAGGCTAGCTGTCCCTCCCTCGTTGCCTCGCTGCCCCTCCTTTGATTCCATGGTGCTCTCTGTCTCCGTGCCACTCTGTCTCCGTGCCTCTCTGTCTCCATGCTCTGCGCTCCACGCTCGGCGCTCTATGCTTTCGGGGATCTGCTCCCTCCCTGACTGACTCTCTCGCTCTGGTCGCCGCCCCCTCGCTCAACACATCCGGATTTGGGGCGTCATGATTCTCAGGGTGGCGACGGACCGAGTGACGAGATAGAAGGGACTACAATCAACAATCATCACTCAACCATCAACCAAGCATCAATTCATCAGCTACGCCATCAATCATGTGCACGCAGGGAGCCGCACCTCTGTCTGCATTGCTCTTTCAAGCCTCCCGTCCTGTTCGAAGGCTGCAGGTGCTGCAATAATTTACAACCTCAGGTACGTAGCTGTACTTTGCGCGTATGCACTCCTGGGATGGATGCGCTGCGCTGCGCTGCACTGCCCTTGTTTTACTCCCCCTGGTCCCTCCTTTCCCTCGCCCATTCTCCTTGCTATGCCTGCTATGCCTGCCTGCTGCTACACGCCTAGCTTGCCTCTGTCGGCCTCGCCAGACAAGGAAGCCTGCCCGGCCAGATACCATGACCAAGCCAGTTAGCTGTCAAAAATGCATGTTGCCTGGATTTTTCTGATGGGCCTTTCGCGGGGCTTCCACAGCGCTCTGTGGGTGGGTTCCACTTGGGGAGGGGGGTTGCCACTGGGGTCGGTGGCGTGGCAACCTGGAACTTTTCGGCGACCTTCGCTGCCCAATGGAGTGGCGGGGCAACCGACCCATCTGGATGAATCTGTGTCTTGCTGTCTGTCTCTTGGGATATTGGGGGCATGCCATTGGGGGAGGGGGCCCGTCTGCATGTTGTCTGCGTGTTGTTGGGAGCTCCGGGGTATCTCGCCCGTGGTTACACGTCGGGGGCTGGCGCCAATTCACTGCGGCTGCTGCACGACTGCGACAAGCAGAGTCGCGGCTTGACGAAATCTCTCCGTCACTGTTGGGAGGTGCGGCTGAGTCGCCGCTGAGTTGCTGCAGACCCCTCTGTGGCTTGTCTGCCACCCACTGCGCAGCCAAACCGAACGCCCTGCGCTGCCTCTTTGCCGGTCCTGCAGGCAGCCAACCAGCCAACCAGCCGGCCGGCCAGCAAGCCAGCAAGCCAACCATCAGGGTGAGAGCACGAGTGAGAGCACGAGTGAGATGGCGAGTGAGGCCCTACGCAGACGTGGGAGGCAGCGGGAGGCAGTGGAAGCGAGTGGGATTCAGAGTGGGGTGGACATGGTCAGGTATCATCGTCGTCCATGAAATCCGGTTCGACCTACAGGTTACAGGTTACAGGTTACAGGCTACAGACAGGCTTCAGACAGGCTACAGACAGGCGACAGGCTGTCCATGTCGTCAAGGACAGCTTCATTCACCCAGCCTTGTCCAGTACGCACATGTACACTACATTTCTCTGAATCGGGACATGCAGGCGGGCCCACAATGATGAATTGATAATGCATCCGCCCTGTTCTCACGAGGTCATCGGCCCGCTCCTTGTTCCCTCTGGCAGATGGAGTTGGCAGATGGAGCTGGCAAAACCACAACCGCCCAGTCCAACTTCACCACGCTTCACCACACTTCACCACTCACCTCGTCCGCGGGCCACGGCTCCAGGCCTCAGCACCGCAGCCATAGCCGAAGCGACATGTCAGAGAGATAACCAAGACAGCTAGCCGATGGCTGAGACAGCCAGAGCATCGCCCGGCGCAAACGGAATCACACGCACCTCAGCAATACGCGGTCTGGAGCTATCCGAGAGAGGTCTTCATTTCCAGTTTCGCTGCCCAACGTAACATCTAATGCGCCTACTCTCTATATCCGACTGCAATCGTACATGTAGTCGACGTAAGTATCGCACGATGCCGGCAGCGCGCATCCAGATGCTGTCCAGATGCCGGGATCATGGCACCTGGCAATGTCCGAAGATCGATCTAAGCTACTTCGTCATCGTAGTAATGAATGCTCCGGCGCATGCCGGCAATGCCCACATGTCGTCAATGATCAAGATGCACGCCGCCCTGTCTACATAATCCAACACCAGGCTTCCAGAGCCCGAAATGCCCCGGCACCAAGAACAAGAATAAACGCCTTTCCCTCACTCGTCTTCCTTCTCTTGTCTCCTCAGCTTCACGCCTCAATGACTCGCCACAAAGCCAGCCAGGTCCTCCTCCCTTATCAACACCATCTGCTTGTCTGCCATTCTCGTCGACCCGCCCAACCAGCCGTTCCAGATCTTCTGCATCACGTTATCTCTGCTCATCAGCTTGCTCCCCCGCAAGTCCTCCTCGTCGCCGTCATCCACCGTCAGCAGAAGCCGCTCTACTGATGCAAACCCATCCACGACGTGCCACAAGCATCCGAAGATCTGGTCACTCTCCTGCTGCGGATAGCCCAGCTCCGCGAATGCGCAAGCGACGTGTCGCACGCGCCGCGTGTCCTCGCGGCGCATAAAGTACACCATGGGCGAGTTGAACCCGTACGAGTCGTATGCCTCCAGCTCCCCTCTCAGGTAAATGGCATCCAACGCAAAGTTGAACCACACACGCGCCGGCCGCGACACCGGAGTGTCCGACAGTAGCTTCGAGATGCGCCAGCTAAACGACAGTTCGTAGTGTTGCAGCCCCAGGTACCGCGACTCGCGGTTGATATGCAGCAGCACGGGAACTGCATCGCCGTGTGTCCGCGAGTCGAGTTCCTGCCGTCGCTCAGGAAGCCGCTCGTCGCACTCGAGGCAGCATGCAACGATGGTGCGCGGCTGAATCAGGCACGCCCAGACTCTCAGGCGAAGCTCTGGGGGGAGCATCGCGAACTGGGGAAATGCGGTGAGCGTCGGCGGCACCGTCGTTCCGGCTGCGGGCGACGACAATCCGTCATCAAATGTGCGGAACTCCAGCCAGAACCGCGGGTTCGGGCTCTGCTCTTCCTCGGCGTCGCCCATGCTACAAATCATTAAAAAGGGCGACCAATTGCGCCCCGGAAAAGAAGAAAGGAGGTATATCGAGTGAGCTGCGGTAGTTGTTGAGAGACGACACGTCTGGCCCACGGCGAGATAAAATAGACGCATCCATGTCCAGAGGCTGAGGGATGTGCCGGTCTGTGGTCAGGCGATTATCATGCTGGTGAGTCAAGCTGCTACCACGTCAACCAGTGAACCCGGTATAATTCCATTGCAATTTGGGCTCCTACCGCCTCGTTTGATAGATCCAACACGGGGGCCTATGTAGCAGATAATGCAAGGGGATTGCTCTCGTAGATGAACCGCGAATTCAGCATCAATTGGTCCTGGAATCGCCGATCTCGGCACTCTCCCGGAATTGAACTCTATCCGCAGCAAGTGGCGATAACACATATCTGGGACTTAGGCACTTCTCAATGCCCCCGAGGAGCCTATAAATGACAAGATGAGATAAATTAAAGACCGTAAATGTGTATATCTATAACGAGAACGACCATATATCGCCCAGTGAATGCTATCATCTCCTCCATTAATGTGATACCTCACCCCCATTTCTTACTTTTGACCGACAGGCTTCTCTGGCGATGCGGTCTCTGGCCACCCCTGGCCATGAGAGCTTTCCAGTCTTATTCCTTCGTCTTCCTCGTCACGCTTCTTCTCTCCCCTCACCAGGCTCAGCAGATAACTACCTTTGATCACCACATCGGTCGGGTTTCCGTCCTCTCCCATTGGGCCCTGGTCGAACTTAACATTGCCGAGGCAAGACGCACATACAACAGCCTAAAAGGTGAGTACACTGTGTTTCAAGCAGGGGGTATGATGCGAGCTTACCATTGCGACAAAAGGCGTGATAGAAACAAATGCCCAGACGACACCCATCTAAATCAGTGTCAGTTATCATTGTACCCAACACCTAGCCCTGGTCAGCATTTACCTTTGCATTGTGGATGGATTTCTCTCTAATATCCTCCGGCTGTGACTGAATCTGAGAGAAGTCGCTTTCGTTCGAGTCAAGGCCGGATGTGTTGTTGAAGACTGTTGACATGATGGTCAACCCAAGGGTGCCGCCGAATGGAATAGCGACCGCCATCAGAGCAATAACTGAAGCTCGGATATTCTTGAAGATACCAATTCCATGCAGTGGCGAGGCCATAAATCGCAGGCCGGTGCCACATCCGACCAGTGCCATCATTCCGTAGATAGGCCCGAGACGCTCAGCATAGATGGCCCAGCCCAAGAGACCGACACCAACCGCCTCGACGATGGTTCCCATAAAAACAGATGGGAACGTCATCCGGGGCCATTTGTTGCACATGAAGGAGCAGATATAGACGCCAGTTGCGAGTCCAGGGAGAAAGTACAGAAGCTGAACACCAGCCTTATCAGAGTCGTAACCCTAATACATGTTAGATCAAATACCAACAGGCTCTTGCAACCGTACATACCCTAACAGCAATGAAGTAGATGTTACAGAAGTATAGTACCTAACAAAGTCAGCAAAGCTTTTAGCTAGAGGCGTTTTTGAGAAACTCACCGCGTACATCCCCATGCCAGTAGCACACTCGCAGTAGAAAAGCAGGAGAATGTCTCTGTTTGAGAGAAGAACCCACGGAATCATGGCCCTCTGCCAGGGCATCTTCTTGGCCAGATAGTTTCCGGGAGCAAGGAGATACTCCCAGTAGATGAAACCACCCACGAAGATGAAGCCGATGATAAGAGGGGCAATAACGGCAGCGGACCCCCATGGATAAGTTGCACCACCCCATGTCAGCGCCAGAATGATGAGACCAAACCCTAGGATGAATAGAATCTGACCACCAACGTCGATGGTCTTGACTCTCGCGGTGAACTTTGTTCTCCGCCCAGTCTCGACAGTTTCATCGAGCTCCGGGATAGGTTGAGGGCCGAGTAGTTCCTTTCGGAGAAAAAAGAAGATGACGGCCAGGGCCACTACGGCGACGGGGAGGTTGATTGCAAAGCACCACCTCCAATCTGCACTGGTGAGATAACCTAATATTACACGTCAATACTCGATCACAAAAGCTCAATCCGAAATAGTGCCTACCGCCAATAACGGGGCCAAGCGCGTACGATGCGCCGCCCACCATCGAGAAGATCGCCCAGTTCTTTGCATTTTCCTGAAGCGATACTTTGTCGGCAAGGACAGTACGGATGCCAACATTGATGCCTGCTGCTGAGATCCCCTGGAAGCCACGGCCGAGAAGCAGAACCGGGAACGCGCTGGTTGGAGCGCCAGTGCAAAGAGCACTGCCGATGAGCATCAATATGATGGCAGCATTTAGAGACGTGTTCCTTCCAAAGACATTCGCCATCTGGGACCAGAAGGGAATAAAGGCGGCCGAGGTCAAGTTGAAGGCGGACACGATCCAGTTCAACTGCGAAACCTCTCCAAAGTCACCTGCAATCCATGGCAAGGCGGTTGCAATTCTGTTCGAGTAAGCTATCAGCCAATTAGTCGCCACCAGAGGGAGGATTCGCACATTGTCGAGTCGAGAGATTGGAGGGCAAATGGCCACGCCAAGCAAAGAATCAATCTCCATCGGTATTTCCTCGCTGCGCTCTTTTCTGCCTTACAGTCTGGACAAACCAGCTCTGAAGGAACATCGCGATGAGCACATGTTACTTGGTTTGGAGTTTCGGTTGGTTGTGCTGCTGAATCCCCTACTGTCGCTTTTGGGGCCTTGTCCTTGTTCCACCACCAGACGATCTGCTTATAAAGGATGATGCACATTCTCGATAGGAGGTGGGGATATCACAAGTAACTGAAGGATGAGATGATAAACTCGAAGAGAGGATGGTCCTAGGGGAGTAAAGGAGGATTGATCTATGAGTCTAGGTATGAAAGGTGAGAAGTTATATAAGTATTCAACATGAAGGTGACGTCAGGCGGATTCTGCTGCAAATTCTGTAGGGAGGCAGCTGATACAAGTGAATAGCGCAAAGCTCGAATGATTTTCCCATTGTAGAGAAGCATGAGGACACGATATCCAATCGTGAACCACGGTCAATAACAGGGGCGGATGGTCAGTTAATTCAGATGCATGCAATGCGACCAAGCGAAGGCTGTGGATAACCCGGAGGTGGAGCTCGAATAGTTCGCCTAGAGTGGTAAAGCGCCAACGTGGTGACCTCGAATGAATGTCCATAAGCAGACTAGCTCTGATTTGAAACTGTGAATGCTGCAAGAGAGCCTGCGAGAAAGCGCCCTGAGGCCGCCAAGAGATCTTCAACCGCCTGCGGAATCGTCAATCGGTCCAAGGATTAGGCAATTCCAGATTTAGGCAGCTCTCCAGGGCTCTCAATTGCCGTTATCGCTGTTCTGAATTATTGGCGTGGAAACCGCGTTGAAGATGCACACGCGTCTGGACAGATATCCCTGCCGTCAGCAGGCGCAGCAGCGGCTTCATTTTGAGGCAGGATTCATCAGACGTCTTGATTATCCTTGTCTCCTCGTTAGCGATTATTTTGTGAGTCATACATGGGCAATGAGGTTTCCAGTCGATGTGATTAATACACGACAACCCAGCCAGATGTGATGCTAGATCATAACTAAGGTATTCACATCTCAATCTTGTACAGACCAATTGTGTACATTTTGACATCACCACAATACGTACTAAAAACCTAGGTACTTGAGATTGTTAACAAGATATGAAGGTAACGAAATCAATCAGCAAAGATAGAGATAGAAACTTGGACGGGTTATCAGACTCAACAAATGAAAATAATTACCAAGTTCCATGCCCCTCTACTGTTTGGTTCATACGAGCTATTATGATCATTTCAGTCTCGGGAAACCCGGGTGCCCAGGAAAATTTTCCGTCTGCTTCCAGTCGTCCCGGCCGATACGCCAGATCATTCTACAACAAGACATCCCCGGTGATGCTTCGAGGAATCGTAGGATCACATTCGGATGCCCATGATTGAAATGAAGATGGAATCATATCCCCTTCTAGATACAGGATGTTAGGCATATTGTTCAATGTGTTTGAATAATCGAATAATAGCATGCTCACCACATGTGTCAATATCCAAGAGCATTATAATCCTGCATCCAGTTAACCAATCGCTGCAGATCCAATAACTCACCCTGAGCGAGGGTCACACACCATGTGTTTGCTAAATACTTGATTCTATCAGCAGTTTAGTGCCTCACTCCATGATCAAGTATGGTGTATTGGACAATCATGCACGATTGAGACTAAGCAAGTATGAGAATATTCAGAGCATTATAACTTTTCTTGATGCAGCTAGTGCACGGCATGGCTACCTGTTGGATCTTGGTGTTGTTTTTCCGAAGTCAGAAGGGCTTCTCAACTTGACGGGAGGTGTTCAAGAACGAGCGGCAAGGTTGGGGACAGGGACCCGGGCGGCTTATGAAGAGGGGCTAGGGCAAAGCTAAGATGCACACCAACCCGATTGTCTTGGGTTACTGACTTTCTGATGCCAGGTATGGCAGGATTATGGTATTACTATGTTACTGTTGTGCTGGTTGGATGGGTCTGCGGATATGGCACGAATCAGAGGATGTGGAACGAGGCATTACCTACAATAAAGAAATAAGTACTAATACTCAACTGGGTATTAGGCATTAAGCCAAATGTTATGATTTAGGTATTCGTTTAGTCTCGGGAACCCGGATGTCTGTAAAGTTGCTATGATGTGTTTGGCTGATTAACCCTAAGAATAGGGAAGTTGGTGACTAGCAAAGAACTCCGCCAAAAATGCGCATGTTCAATCCTTGTGAGCTGCGGTGGTACCAGGGCGGCTTTGGAAATATGAAGGAAGTCTTGGGCCGACTGCGTACTGATTCTGGGTAACGGAATGAAAACAACCCTGAGGTGCCCGGCCGGAGGTTCGGAGGTTACACCCGGAGGTGCGGCCACTACTGGACATCAGAACCTTCAGGATTAGCGCCAGATTGTGCAGCAGCAGTTCCAAGTTACGAAGGACAGTGATGTGGTTTGACTTTACTTTGTCATTGCTGTTCAGCTATCATATCGGAGCAATGGGTAATTGCTTGGAGATGCAAGCGGTGGATGACACCGGTTTACCCGGGACCCCGCGAAATCTCCATGTCTCGTTCCCCAATTATGATAATCGGCACCCCCTCCAGAACGCAGCATTTCCATGAATACATCTGTACACAGAACTCGCTTGAGAAATACGGTTCATCCCGCCACTCAGCCCTTCACCAGTCACCAGTCAGAGACGGAGTCGGGCACACTCCACCACGGGAGCCAACCACGTTCCCGGCGGGCAATGACGAAATGGGTGCCGCGGCGCGGTGCTGGCATTCAAGGGAAGGGTCCGAGAGGAAGGGTCCGAAAGGAACGGGCAATGTCTGTCACTGGCGTCCTTTGGGCCGAACCGAGACGGGATTTCAATGTGGCACCCATCCCAAGGCTTCGCAACCGCAGGCTCCTCGCTAGGCCTCGACGCTCCGTTGGCCCTCGGGAATGCTCTGAGCTTGAGCTTGGTTCAACCGTGCTTTCGCCACACTCCCCGTGCCCCATCTGACGAACACTCCCCCTCGGAGGACGCCGGTATCGTCGCGATGCTCAAACGACAAGGGGGCGCAAGGTTTTTTTTTTCTTCGAACAGGAGGGGACTCCACGCTTGATTAGATCCATACGATGATGCTGGCTCGGCGAGACCGGGCTTTGAGCCGTGAGCGTGAGCGAGAGCCAGCCCAAGGCCGAGCGTGCTGGACACCCACCCACTCGCTCAGTTGGGTGGGCAGCAACGGCGAGATAACTTGCCATATACCAATAGGCCCTTTGTGATGGGTCAGCATCAAGATCAACTCCAGTTCAGCTCGAGCTACGCTCGTGACGTGGGGGGCCTGTGATGTTGGGCGTGCGCTTCACCCAGTGGCTGTCTCCCGAGTAGGTACGTACTCCGTACATGACCATGACCAAGGCCACCAGAGCAGCAGCCTTACAGCCACGTCGTCAGCCACCAGAATCATGGACGCACGCGCACCTCCCCATCCTAGGCATGTCACTCTTCCCTGGCAAGGCACATGGGAAACAGAGACACCGGACGAACCGACCACGGCACTCAGCTACTGTCTCGTGCTACCCTGCCAAGTGGTCAACTGCCTGGATTCACTCATGCCCATGCTAGGCTCACGGGAGACATGCATGTAATAGCTTGTCGCCATGGCCATGGCTGAACTCCAGGCCCAAGTCCCCAACTCGGACAGCCTGGCGCACCTGATTTCCCCCCCATCGCATATCGCATCGTGGGGTTGCGCCAGATGAGACATGCGCTCTCGAGTCTTCCCCTCCTCCGTCATCAGAAGCCTGCACCGCGCAGCCAGCCAGTCCCGCGTCCTCGATTGATCTCCAACGTTTTCCGGAGCCCCCAGAGCCCCAGAGCCCACAGAGCCCCCAGGTGGAGCGCCTCCAGTTGGGCCCCGGTCCAGGCCTAGCCCCATATCCCGGCGTGTTCCCTGTTCGCCGTCACGGCACTGGCTCTGGCACCGTCTCTTGACATCCCGTCGTCCGAGGATCCAGCGTCGGCCACTGTACTCGCAGGTCTCTCATTCGGAAGTCCACCGTGGCGGGCCCCCAACAGCCGAACAGAACACGCTTCCGGCCCTGTTCCTGCTCCTCGCCAGGTACCTTGTTCCCTTTTGCATGTGAGCCATTTGTCCTCGGGGCACGCAGTACGCACGCAGACGCTGTACGCTGTACGCTGTACTCGTTACCAGAGCCTCGTGTTGCCTTCACGCCCTCCCCCCCCCGGTCATCGCCACTCCCTTTAGAAGTTCAGATACCAGACGCTTGGTCCCGTTCTCCGGTTTGTCGGCATCCTCAACTCCCTGCCGATTTGACTCGGGGAATTCTCGCTATCTACGGTAGAGGCGCTCTCTGGCTCCGTTCTCGGTAAGTCGTTGTGCCTGGTCCTGTTCCCAAGATAGTTCCCTGCGCCCATGTTCGGCAGTGCGCCCAAGTGCCACCCCCCCATCCACACGTCTTGTTGTCGGGCCTGCGGAGGACTCGCGCTGCCTACTTTCCTGCCTACTTGGACTTACTCCCACATTCCACTATTCCACGGCCCCTTGCTTGGTGTTCGGCTACCCCCCGGCCGATGCGGAGGGCGTGCGGAGGGTGTGCGGAGGGTCCACTTGACTCTTGTCTAAGTCAGCGAGGTCACAATGCTTTGCTTTATATGCTTTATATCGATCCCATATCCCCTCTCCTCTGCTCTACTCCAACCTTGGTCGACAATCAATCTTTACCTCTCCACTCCACCATTCCACAGAATGCATTCAGTGTAATGCCAGCCTATTTTCTGCAAGATTGTCATTACTTTTACCGCACCGCTCTCCGCGGCCTCAACGTCAGCACAAGCGTCTCGCCTCTTTACGCATAACGCCAATCCTATAAACCGTTCACCCAAGCTGACAACATGACTCAAGTTCGCACCTTTGCCCTTCCCCAGCCTCTAGGGGAGAGACTTGCCGAGCCAACTCCCACATCCGCCCCCATCCCTTCAACCATCCCTTCAACCATCTCTTCCGCCATCCCTCGTTCCCTCCCAGACATCCCCGAACTCCCCCAAACCCAAGGACGAGACTCCGGGGCCAAGGTCAACGGCGACTACAAGAGGGTTCCAATGGCCACCTACAACGACACCAAGAAGGAAGGCGGCATCACATTTTCCGGCCAGGACAAGCTACCCAAACTTCCCATCCCCGACCTCGCCGCCACTTGCCGCCGCTACATCGAATCCCTTCGCCCCCTTCAGTCACCCCGAGAGCGAGCAGAGACACAGTACGCAGTAGACGAATTCCTAAAAGGAGATGGACATGATTTGCAGGAAAAGTTGAAGCAGTATGCTCAGGGAAAGACCAGCTACATTGAGCAGTTCTGTATGCACAATCCACACACCCTTTACTTGACTTGTTCTCTAACAACAGACAGGGTATGACTCTTATCTCAACTTTGATAACCCCGTGGTTCTCAATCTGAACCCCTTTTTCCTCTTGGAAGATGATCCGACGCCAGCCCGCAACAACCAGGTGACGAGAGCCGCATCCCTGGTGGTGTCTTCGCTTGACTTCGTTCGAGCCGTGCGCAAGGAAGAGCTGCCTCCGGATAAGGTCAAGGGAACTCCCCTTTGCATGTACCAATTTTCCAGACTCTTTGGAACAGCTCGAGTCCCCACCGAGGATGGCTGCCAAATCGAGCAGGACCCGGAGTCGAAGCACATCGTCATCATGTGTCACGGGCAGTTCTACTGGTTTGATGTTCTGGACGACAACTCGGATCTCATCATGACGGAAAAGGACATTTCGATCAACCTTCAGACAATTATCGACGATGCGACCCAGACCCCCATCCGAGAGGCTGCAAAGGGAGCTTTGGGTGTCCTGAGTACTGAGAACCGAAAGGTGTGGTCAGGTCTCAGGGATGTCCTGACTCGCGAGCCTATGTCAAATAACGCAGACTCTCTCGGAATTGTTGACTCGGCCCTCTTTGTCCTCTGTCTCGATTACACTGAGTCTGCCGATGCGGCAGCCCTATGCCAAAACATGCTTTGCGGAACCAACGAGGTTGAAAAGGGCGTCCAAATCGGCACCTGCACCAACCGCTGGTACGACAAGCTTCAGATTATTGTTTGCAAGAACGGAAGCGCTGGAATCAACTTTGAGCATACTGGTGTCGACGGACACACGGTTCTTCGGTTTGCTAGTGACGTTTACACGGATACCATTCTTCGATTCGCCCGTACCATCAATGGTCAAGCCCCCAGCCTCTGGGCCTCGACAAGCCCCGACCCTTCCAAGCGAGATCCGGAAAGCTTTGGTGACGTCAACACCACACCTCGCAAGCTGGAGTGGGATATGATCCCCGAGTTGAGCGTTGCTGTTCGCTTCGCTGAGACCAGACTTTCCGACCTCATTGGACAGAATGAGTTCCAGTGCTTGGATTTCAGCCACTACGGCAAGAACTTCATCACATCAATGGGATTCTCGCCCGATGCTTTTGTCCAGATGGCTTTCCAAGCCGCCTATTACGGTCTCTATGGTCGTGTCGAATGCACTTACGAACCTGCCATGACCAAGGTCTACCTGCACGGCCGAACTGAGGCCATCCGCACTGTCTCCAAAGAGTCGGTCGACTTTGTGCAGGCTTTCTGGTCAGAGAATCCCGCTGAGGCCAAGATCGAGGCACTCAAGAAGGCCTGCCAGAAGCATGTCGCAAACACAAGGCAGTGCCTGAAGGCCGAGGGTTGTGACCGTCACCTGTACGCCCTCCTCTCTGTTTGGCAGAGGAGCATGGACGATGAGTTGGACAGCGGCCTCAGCAGCACTGGATACTCTAGCCCGATGGATGGCTACTCGGAACAAGGCGTCAATTCGCCTGTCGGCAGCCCTACCAACGACTCAGTAGGCTCCGTCGATGGCGTCGAGTTGAAGCCTTCGCGTGAGCGAGGCTACAGCACCAACTCGCGATCTCGAGACCAGAATCCCCTCCCGCTCATCTTCGCCGACCCCGGCTGGGACAAGCTGAACAACACCATCCTCTCCACGTCCAACTGCGGAAACCCAGCGCTGCGACAGTTCGGCTTCGGTCCCACGTCAGGAGATGGATTCGGCATCGGATACATCATCAAGGACGATGGCATCTCCATCTGCGTGTCCAGCAAGCACCGACAGACAGCTCGCTTCATCGACACGCTCGAGAGCTACCTGCTCGAGATCCGCCGCATCCTGCGCATCACCAACCGCAAGATGTCCACCATGAAGGGTAGCCGAGCCCGCGAGGCCGAGATGTCCATAAACCACTCCAAGCCAACCAACCGGCTCAAGACCCGCGGACGCCCCATCACCGCCATCGACAACATCCGCTCCAACACGGGCACCACCTCCCCCACCAACGAGAGTAGTGCCTTTAGCGAGGACGACGAAATTGGCGGATGTAAGTTCCCCTTGCCACCAAGAATCATGATCATTTACTAACCTCACTTGCAGATGGCTTTTTCGACGCAGGCATGCTTCTCCAGGCGCTCAAAGCTCGCAGTGTGCAGTTCGACGGGGTCGAAACGCGTGCCTCGGAGCGTGCCGCAGTACAAGCCCGCCGCCGGGACGTGGGCAAGAAGTTGAGGTTGATTGACTACTGAGCAGTCAATTGTCCGCCATGTGACTAATGTTACATGTTTGTCTTGTCTTGTCTTGTCTTTTTTGTTTTTTATGTACTTAGCTAGCGATCTTGTCTTACCATAGGCGCACACATGTTGTCTTGGGGGATCCGGGGAAACTGGGGGTTCATGCATGGTTCATGGTTCATGGAAAGCGACATAGTTGCGGGTCGGTCGGCCTGGAGTAGGTGCAATTCAGAATTTGTATCAAGCACTGCTTGTTGTCATTTGCTTGGAAAGTCGCTTGGTGTGATTGAAGGTGGAGCCCAGGATATATATACTATGTACCACATAGTAGAGTGGATGAGCATGGAGCAGAAATTACCTATCTTAAAGCAACAAGCAATTCATACGTCATGAAACTGTGCTGATGTGAGAACCAATTTCAGCCGCAGAGCGAAAGCAGCTCTCCCGCTCTGCAAGGCCAAGTGAGAGAGAGGATAGGGGGCACAATGGAGTGGATTATTTTCACTGTCGCTGGAGACCATAGAGCCGATGATTGAGATACACATAATATGTTCAGAATCTGCGTGGATCAAAAGATACCTAAGTAAAAGGGTATACAAGAAATTATGTCCAAACAAGTCATCGTAGGCCATCACCTCCCCGGTAGATCCATCCCCAGAACCATTAAGAGGTGTCGAATTCTTTTTATTTTTGCACTTTGAAATAAAAGAACAAATTCCCATTATTTGGCGTACAGAATGACAAGATCTCTATCCAACTCCAGGCCATGATGCAAACAAAAACCCAGACAACCCAGCAAACGCCTTCAACGCAACAATGAGCCGCCGCGCGCGGCAATCACAACCAGTTCCGCATCTCGCCTTAAGCAAGCTCGTGGGTGTCACCACGGCCGTTGCTGCCGACGGCGTTGGCGGGAGCCTCGTGGATGACGGCTTGCTGGGGCTGGAAACCGGGCTGCTGGCCGGGGATAGGTTGTTGGTTGTACGAAGGGCTGGGGCTGGTGTTGGACTGGGCCATGCGAGGGTCGTARGTGCYWGCAAAATGAGGAGCTGTCCCATGCCTATGTCATCATCCATGGCAAGCTTCGCAACGGTGGCCATTACTGGAAGATACTTAACGACGCCGTAAACGAGGCCCGCAAAGATGGGTTCCCCGGAGCAGATCGTAACTTAACCGTCGTTGCGCCCCAGTTCTTCTCAACCCGGTATAACTCCAACCAATACACGGAGGACCAGCTCGCCTGGGGGGACCTCAACGCATGGCAGGCTGGCGAGCCGGCTACTCACCCGGTTGGCACTCGAATTACGTCCATCGACGCATTAGACGCCATTGTTGAAGAATTCTCTAACCAATCGAGATATCCGAAAATAAGAAATATAACTGTCGTCGGCCATGGTGGCGGTGGTCAGCTCGCTCAGCGCTATGCGACTGTCGCCCAAGAATCGGCGCCTCATGTCCACATTCGCTATATACACGGTGACGGGTCATCATGTGCATATTTTACACCCGATAGACCGACATCAAAAAGTGTGCAGGGCGATATGTTACCTTTGAAGGATGAATGCAAACTCTATAATACTTGGCGGTATGGGTTTGATGGTTTCCCTGGCACCTCAGAGGGTCACTGGCCGGGGCAGGAGTACTTCAGACGGTACATCACCCGCGATGTCATTTCTCTAGTTGGGTATCAAGATACAAGTCGGCAGGGAGATCAGACATGTATGGGAAGGATGCAAGGCGGGAGTGAAAGACGAACACGGAACCTCATTTGGTACCGGTACATCAACACGTTGGCGCGGACCGACGAGAACCTAGACGGGTTCCCTGGGTCTTTTGATGCTCTTCCTGATTGGAGTGAGATTTCCAATAACAGTACCAAGCTGCGTCTCATAATAATTAAAGGTGCCACACACAATGCCGCTCAGCTCTTTGAACAGAGCAGTGGTCGTTCGGCTTTGTTCAGCGACGGCGATGTTGAGCTTGGATGGAGGCCAACAGCCTGAAAGAGTAAAGCGTTTCTGAGTGTTTACAAATATATAAAGTCCACGTCCATGAAAAATAAGGCTATATAAAGAGCCACAAAATGCACAGGAAATAAGAGAGAACTCAGATAAATGAACATGAAGCAAATCCCTGATTTTGAGGTTCCAGTTGCGGTTGTGAGCTTCACCTGAAGCTCACCGAAGGTGCTTGGCTACTCGCGGGTGCTTATTGGCTGCACACCGAAAGATGTGGATCTCTCGTCAACCTCGAAAATAGCCGGTCCCGGTTCAACAATTCTCAACATCGCCTCCATCTCCCTCACCAACTCCGCGCCAATCGCAATGTACGCGTCTCGAACGATCTGTTCAAGATGCTCGTCTCAGTTGCGCCCAATCGTCGCCCAGCGGCTGGGCGTCGCTGCCCGATTCGCGACGCTGAACGACTCATCAAACGCATCTCAACCACTGCCGACGCACAGCCATGAGTCCGAAGCTCAGCGCAGGCCAGCCCGGTCACGGCCAGGCCCATCCAATGGACCGGCAAATGGGCTGCAGGACCCTTCGTTTGCTCTGTTTAACGATGTCGTCAGCCCTGTCGCCAACGACTCGTCCAGCGGTGATCTCGCGGCGCGGCCTGTGCTGGGCGAGCTTGAGATTGTCGCCAAGGTCGACGAGCTCATGAAAAAGGGCCTGACCCTGAAAGATGAGTACGAGCTTTTCCGGAAGGACATCTGGCCGCACATAAAGGAGATGCGCGGTGAGGTCCCGGGGCCCATCTACAAAGCAGCCTCCCTGGTTCTGGGCAAAATGCGCACCCAACTCGCCTACGTCAGTGACACCTCGGGAATCAGCGTGGAACTGGGCGAGATGTACAGCATCCTCGGGAAATGGGACCCGAGTATCCGAAACGACCTTGTTCTGAACCTGTGCTCTGTCCTGATCGAGGTGAAGAACCCCTCGAGCAGGCGCTCAGCGCTCATGAATGAGCTCGTCACACTGTGGATGCACATTTCCCAACTGAAGCGATCGAGTGAGGTACTCCAAGAACCACGGTTTGCGCTGCCCAGTGCGCAGGACGTTCTCAAGGATTTGAACAGACGGCAACCCAAGCCTGGTCAAGAACTGCGTCCCCTCACCCTCGATCGGGCTCTTGAGTCCATCTTTCTCGTGTTCCCGCCTGCGCAGGCTGAGGCTCTCTTACCTGGTCTGTTAGCGACCGTGGCTGTTTTGTCGGATGGGAGATTCTCAGGTCCCGGACTACAGACAAAGGCAGCGCCACTGCTCAACCTTGTTCGGTTGGTGCTGACCAAGGTGAAAAACGGATTCAACGAGGCTGAAATCACCGAGATCTTCAAGTTGAGGAGCAAATACCCCATGGGGAAGCAGCAGAAGCTCCGGGCGTACGTGGTCAGGCAATTGACCAACATCACCAAAATGCTGCTCTACAGGAGCGATCAATGGCAGGGCGGATTGGACAACACCATGGACCCGGAGATGGCCAAGGCGATGAGCCTGACAACCTTTCACAGGCAGCTAAGGATAGCATATCGTGCACGTAACACGGGCGCCGTTTTCTCCATTTGGCAGAACTTGTTGTCATGCTTGCAGGACTATCCGAGGCTCGCTCAGGACATTCGCGATGACCCTCACTTTCTCGACTTTTGGATCTTCGTCTGGTGTGGCGTCCGTCGAGCCAACAGGCTCCAGGACACAATGGACCTGATGAAGGAGCTTGAAATCGAGCCAACAGTCAAGACGTACACAGCCATGTTGCACGGGTGGAAGTTGTGCAAGGATGTGGGAAAGATTGAGGCTTTGTGGGGTCAGCTCATTCAGTCAGGGATGAAACTCGATGTCATTATCTGGACTGAGCGTGTCGCGGCACTTATTGATGGGGGACGACCCCAGGAGGGTGTTGATGCGCTTATCCAGATGGTTGCGATTTGGAAACAAGCCGTCAAGGATGGTCACCAATCCGATGCCGTGGAGCCAACCATTTCGGTGGTCAATGCCGCCTTCAGTGCTCTACTACGCCACGGCGATCCTCAGAAGGCCAACCAGGTACTTGCGTGGGCGGGTCGCGAGGGCTTCACGCCCGATGTTCGGACCTACAACATTCTCATTCGCGAGAGCCTCCGTGCCGACGACCCCGAGGATGCAAAGGACTTGCTACGGTCTATGAAGAACCAGGATATCCAGCCGGATTCCGCAACATTTACTATTTTACTGGAGGGCGTTATCACCCGGATGGGAGACGAAGCCAGTCCGGCGGAACAAGTACACGCCGTCGACCAAGTGTTTGCCGACATCGAGGCAGCAAACCTCAAGCCCAATCAGGAGACTTATGGCAAGATGCTCTACTCAGTGGCGAGCTTGCCGAACGGCTCTGAAGAGGCCATTGCAGCCGTTCAGGCCCATATGCGCGGAAAGGGAATCACCGTCACCGCACACATGGTCACAATCCTCGTCGAGCGTGCCCTCTCCCGGGACCCTCCGGATATCCACGCCGTGCGAGACCTCCTGCGGGAGCACAAACTTAAGTCGGTGGACCAGGGCGACCAGACACTGTGGGAGCGCGTTATGAGCGCCTTTTCCGTGGCGGGAGAGCCGGCCGAGGCCCTGGCCATCTTTGACGACCTCGCCAACGCGGGACGGCCTGTCACATCACTGCCGTGTCTGCTGGATCTGGTGAGGATGCTCATAGAAAAAGAGGATCGGCCGGCGGCGGAGAGAGTTGTGAGTGTCGCCCTCGCGCACAAGCTGAAGACGAAGGAGGAGTTTAATGCCCGGTATTGGAGGCATCACTTCTGGTACATGGCCAAGGAGAATGGCCTGCTAAAGACTGCTGAATTGCCTGAAGAAGTGATCAAGCATTTCCGCGGCTGATATGAAGCATTTCACTACGTTTAGCGAGGGTCGGACATGGAGAAAAGGGATGGTATCTGTATAAGAGGTAAAAATTCCTCGCCGCATTGCCTTGTATTTCCACGCCAGAGAATGCCTGTACATGTAAAAAAGAGACAACCAAACTATCACCACCCAAGTAAAAAGGGTCGTTTTCCCAACCTGCGCCGCACGCCCGTGTACCTGTCCTCGTTGCCCTTGCAAACATTATTGACTGAAGCCATTATCTGTAGTGTCCGCTGTCTTAAGACTCATCCATCGCCTCACCTCCTCCGTTGGTGTTTGAACTCTGCTGTGAAGACTGCCCTGACTTCCCCTTGCCTAGGAGCGACGCAACTTGCTCCAAGCCCTCGACCTCGTTCCGCGTCACCTTGCGGCCCTCGCCTTGCCATTCGCCGTCGCGCACATCGCCCTGTGCGCCGAGCTCCAAGCCTCGCGAGTTCTCCAGGTACTTGCGTGATGCGGCCTCGACGTACTCGACACGGTCGCGGCGCCAGGTTCGGGGCGCGCTGTCGGGCTCTGGCGTCTCGGCGTC
>JAANBB010000630.1:0-18870 GCA_014621425.1 Cylindrodendrum hubeiense | reverse complement strand
GCAAGGTATTCATCTACAGAACTGCAGATCACCCTTCCCCACTCAGGTCGATGACATCTAGTACATAGCATAAGGATTTTCCATATGGGCTCGAGCTTTAGGCTCGTGCCTGTGAGCTTCGGGGGGGGGGGGGGGGGCACGTGACAGCATACTTAAGAGTACGGTCTGGGCTCGGACCGTACTCAGAAGGTTTCCTTCTTATGTTTATTAATACTATCGTACGGAGTCTATCGGGCATCTGCACCGGGGCCAGTCTGATTACGTATTTATCATTGCACCAATGACAGGAGATGTGGTATTATCGGCATTAGAGTTCTTCTGTACATGGCTTGCTTTTAAACGCTCATGTTCCTTGAAGTGACACACGACTGGAACGTGCCGTGGGCAAAATAAAAACAACCCCCACGGAGGAGCTGTCAACTGGAACAAGCGCCTTAGGGCTACATTGCACAGTGCTTTTTGCTATTGGGGGTGCATGAACCGGGCGCATCGAAGGCAGGGCGGGTAATCACCAACGCACCGCGTAATATGCTATAATCCGCCTCTGCCTGCGACAAGAAATGCACCAAATTCGCTTAAGTGTGTAGACGTTACTTGGACCGCGAAGTCTCAGCCAAAGGCTGATTCTAACCCTTGTGACAACGCACACGTGGAAAAGGAGTATTTTAACGCATCGCCATTACAGAATGAAAACCCTCGCCAAACCCCAAGCCCTAATCAGTTTACTCATGGCCACCCACTGCTTCGTGAGACGAGGTGCATGTGACAGAGTGCGTGTGACAATGAGTGTGTGGCGTAGTGCGTGTGATGCAGGTTGGCATGCATATAACGCATGTCACCCCGGCTACAGGTACTGTCAGCAAAAACCGTTGCAAATGTTCGTCCCGCTTCACTGCTACAGCTTTCACCAGCCAACCTCGACTACGACAACGTGAACACCGTTATTGCACCACATGCTGCGCATACGCCCGGCCACTCAATCCACAATGCCGACGTCGGGTCATAGTAGCTCTGAGGAAGAGCTGGAACCCTTCCTGCCGTCGCAGCGCCGAAGCAGCCAAAAGCATGGCGATGCCAGCGGGGTCAACCCCCTGCGGCAGCATCTCCCCTTGCTCGCACTAGGATACGTCTCATTTATTTTTCTGAAGCTCCATCCAGGAATGTTCAACACGATTCTCAGCCAGATTGTGGAGGGCATCCTCTGCCGGCAATACCATGGCGACGTCACTGATCCCACGTCAGATCCGCGATGCAAGGACGAGTCGGTGCAGGGAGAGCTCTCGCTCTTGCTGAGCATGGTGGCCACATTTCAGCTAATTCCTGGGGTTCTCTTCAGCATTCCCTATGGATTGGCTGCCGACGTATATGGCCGCAAGCCGATCCTGATCCTAGCGACGGTGGGATGCGTTTTGTACGGCTCGGCTAATCTTGCTATCTGTACGTCTCCCGGTCAGCAAATGTCTTAGATTGGAGCTAACCCTTTCGGCCAGGCTGGTTCCCTGACATCTTCCCTCTGCGTTTACTTTGGGCAGTACCAATGGTATTCATTGTCGGTGGTGGGCCATTAATCGCAGTATCGATGGTTTATGCAATGGCAAGCGACGTTGTACCCGAGTCACACAGGTACGAGCGTCTGTGTCCGACTCATCGACCCGTTTAATGCTGACATTACCGTAATACTGTAAAGGTCTAGCATCTTCGTTATTCTGTCAACAGGACTAGTTGTTGGAACCCTTGTTAGCGGGCCCATAAATTACTACCTCATACCCACCGGAGAATGGCGCGCCATCTCCATTTCATTGGGGTTCCAAGTGCTTGGACTCTTCACTACCTTCCTAATACCCGAAACTCTGACCATCAAAGATCAACAGCGCGATGCCGACAGCCGGCGCAGCCGCACTTCTCTCACCTCGAAGATCCGGTCTAGGAGCCAGCAGCTGATGACGAAATCATTCCGATCAATGCGGGATATCTTTTGGGGCGATACCACCGTCTCCCTCTTTGTTTTAAGTCTGCTCTTTATAGATGTTGGTGAGGATATTGCTTCAATTATCACCAAACAATATGCTGCAAAGCGGTTCGGTCTGACCTGGCCAGAGGTTCGAAGACTGCCATATTTACTAAGCCGCACTAACCACCGATAGGCTGGAGTTATCACATCTATGAAAAGTATTGCACAACTGGTTTTATGCCTTGGTGTTTTGCCCTTGGTCGGATACCACTTACGGAGATCCAAAGTATCGGCTATTAAGCAGGATGCATGGATCGCCCGCACCTGTTTGGTCCTCCTCGTAATTGCGTATTGCATGGCTGGCCTGGCCGAGACCTTACCAGTATTTGTTACTGCAATTGTCTTGTCCGCAGTTAATTTCTGCTTGAATCCAGCTCTACGCAGCCTCTTGCTTGCCATGACACACAACGCCGGGGCCGGTGCTGTGCTTTCGGCCGTGGAGGTCCTGAACGCGCTGAGTGCGGTTGTCGCCGGGCCAGTGATGGCCGGGGCCTTCCGGCTCGGTATGCTATGGGGGGGCAAGTGGCTTGGACTACATTGGTTCGTAGGCATGCTCATTTTGCTGCCTGGTGCCATCATCGTGGTTTTCATGCGGTTTGGGGACGTCGACCGAAAGGCTGGTATCACCGGCGACGAGGATGAGACATGAGAAGAGTGTGACCATAAGTCGAACTTTACGCGCTAGGAAGGACAAACCCCACAGTACTTGGGTTCCTGCTTTGCTTCCAAAGCTTGGAAGACTTGGAAAGACTTAGAGAGGCCAATCCCTTCATCCCACGGGGAAATGAGCGCACCAACCTAGAAATAGTGGCCATTATAACATAGTCTGCACCTTCCACGAGAGGTACAGCATAGCTTAGTCAGGCCATGACGATAAGCGGCCGTGGATTGTAACTGCCAGCACAGCCGTGAAGTGGCGCTGGCTTGATGAATACAAGCGGAGGTACTCTCCCAAACACCTCTCACTGTCCAATCCAATTTCCACATCTTTATCTCAAAGGGGTAAGCCCTTCACCTCGGTTAGGAACCGTAAACGTGTCAAGTAACTCTTTGGTCATTGAGGTCTAAAGCCCATGGTGTGGATCTATCCGATCAGTTCATCGAGCGGAAGGCCCGATGCACGGGCAGGTAAGAGAGCTCATACACAGGAGCAGACTTTATTGCAGCCTTAGTTTGTCAAATAGAGAGAAGACCAAGGGTCTGGAGGCCAGAGGGCCATTGGTTTTGTATAATACTTTTCCTGGGGTGGGTTTTGACATGGCTTGCCTAGCCTGGCGCCGACAAAGGGCGAGGGCGAGCTGGCCGGAGGAGACGCACATGCAGGCGGCCCATCAGGATCAGCGAAAACAACCTCGGCGACCACGCACCCTGGGTAGTAGAATACTATTGGCATTGAGCGCCACAAGCCCCGCGTTTCTAGCCAACTAGCAGACGCGGTGGATGTTCGGCCCTTACTATAAAACTAGCCAAACCCCTTCAAGCAGTGCGTAAGGTACATAACACTCCTCATCACCAGATGCCATAATGATTGTACCAATGGCGGATTCCGTTGACATGGCCAAGACCGCAACCAACAGCCACCAAACACTGCCATCAAATACAGCTGTTCAAAAAGCAATACACGACTATACTCTCAACCATGAAACGAAGCTTAAAGCGCTTAACAAATACGTAAGTAGTTCACGACTGTCACAATGGCTACCGCACTCCGTTGTTAATATGCCGTACGGTGAGCACAGATCCACGAGAACCCGGAGCTCGCGTACAAGGAGCACAAAGCTCATGATGCCATCTGTGACTTCCTGGAAGAACTTGGCTACCAGGTGACGCGACATGCTTACAGCTTGAAAACGGCATTTGAAGTCATTAGTGGTAATGGTGGCAGGACTGTTAATTTCAACGCCGAGTATGATGCACTCCCAGGAATGGGTCACGCCTGCGGCCACAACCTCATTACCACGGCCAGCGTGACTGGATTTATTGCTCTATCTTATGCCCTAAAGAAGTTTGGAATCGATGGGCGGGTGCAACTGCTTGGTACACCGGCTGAAGAGGACGGAGGTGGAAAGATTGACCTACTCAATGCCGGAGCGTATGAGAAGGTGGATGTGTCGCTCATGATGTGGGAACTCCTCACACCCTCCCGAGCCCCCCATCTGTTGCCAGAGAGTTAAAGGAGCTGACTATGACACAGGCACCCAATGTCGGATGACGAATATGTAGACCAAGGCGTCTTGGGCTCCGCAGGATTCTCATCCGTTGCATCATACAACTTGCAAGGCACCTACCATGGCGTCAGTGCCCATGCCGGAGCCATACCATGGGAGGGCATCAATGCGTTGGATGCCCTGGTCTCAGCCTACGTCAACGTTTCGATGCTGCGACAGCAGATTCAGCCCCCGGAAAGAATCCATGGTTCTATTGTTGAAGCCCCAAAGCCCACCTCCAATGCCATCGCGGCGCTTACAAAAACCGAGTATACGGCCAGAAGCCCCACGATCAAGGGCGCGAGAAAACTTGGAGGCAGAATCCGTCAGTGCATGGAGGCTGGCGCGCTTGCTACCGGTTGTAAGTTGGATATTGAAGAAAAGGCTGGGTACGCTGAACTGCGTGTCAATGAAGCCCTGTGCAGCTCGTACCAGCAGCACATGGCCGCCAGTGGCATCAAAGTCCTGAAATCCGAGGGGCCCATTGCCGCGGCCACAGACCAGGGCAATGTTTCCTACGCGATACCTGCCCTGCATGCAATTGTTGGTATTCCGGCGGATGATGGATCCAAGAACCACACGGTCGGATTTGCCAAGGCAGCAGCAACCGCTGTCGCGCATGAGAGGACAATAGTGTCCGGTAAAGCAATGGCCATGACGGGCTGGGACGTGCTCACCAATGACGTATTGTATGAACAAGTCAAGCATGACTTTGAGAGGGATAAGAAGTTCCGGTAGGAAGAGATTTCATATATTTTACCCAGATTTCCATGCCGCTCAATCCAAATGCAGAAATGTGGAACACTACTTTACATTTTGACAGACCCAGTGGTACAAACACTGAATTAAGAGCAGAGAGGAAGCTGTGAACAAGCTGTGACACCCAGGATCGGCAAGATGGGGAGCGCACTATCGTACGATCCGTATAGCTTCGATCGTGAGCGGAGCGACGGGAGGCATGGCCAGAGGCATGCGCCAGGCACGACCTAAGGCACGAGCTTTGAGATATAATGGGGGAGCTTTTCTGGGCGACTAGATCAGTCACTAGGGCCTATTGATTCAGCCAGCCGGTCGACTCGGTGTGCGTTGCCTGTCTTACGCAAGTCTTGGTCCACCACGGCACAGTGCATCGCATTTACGTAGTACAGAGTCGACGCCTGAAGTAGCGACCCACAGCACAAGAGGAACCGACTGTGGTTACTGATAAGCGAGTTTTCTCCTCCACGCAAGCTGTATCATATTGGCGAAAAGCATACCGCGTAGCGTATTGGTCATGGTCTAATTATCCGGGGGCTCAAAGGAGGCGTACCATAAGGGAATTTCCGATAACTTCTCAAGGCCATCTGAAATCAATCGGTGAGTACATTGCCAGCGGGTCAGATCCGCCGTCACATCAAGTTATTTAAGCGCCGACTCTGCAGATGGACCCCACTTAGGCATGAAACGAGGGTAAAATTCAGGAGCATGTGGAACTTCCAATTTCGATAGGCTGTGAATATTCAAAGATTCTGCGTCACAGGTCGGACTATCGTTGACTGTGAGGAGCTAATCGTAGGTGGCAGAACCTCTGGGGACAGCCTAACAGTTATAGGATTGGGAACTTACTTGCGAAAATATCATCAAAAACAGAGTGTGAGTAAGAAGGGTTGAAGTGGAGGGGTCGACCCGTGGGCGGCAACGTTGGAGTTTGCTAGATTAGCGAGCGAGTGAGGAAATGCGGGGTCAAATGGCAGCTGGCAATAGCACACGGCGTCGATACGACGCAGGAGGGGTTGATAGAGCGGTTGATCAAGGGGCGGCGTGGGCTCCTTATAATTCTTGATCACTGTGAGTTAAAGTAATAGCCCTCCTTTGACTTTGAATCGCACTCTACACTGCCACCACAGCTTGAGCAACCAAACAGTGGGCATTTCCTCTGTACCCCGCTTGCTTGGGTAGCAACAGTGACGATACGCCGTCGTCAGGCACCAAGTAGCATTTGAGTTAGGTATGATTACTACACAGTGTCCTCGTACATCATGCACGCATATGCGCCCGCACCCTGCACCTCGAGCTGTATTGAGAATAGTCAACCATGTCGATCCCGCCAGCGCCTGCAGATCAGATTACGGCTTCCGGCTCCCGGTACGACGAGACATCTCGGAACATCGCTCAATAATTTCATCGTATAATAGCGGCCAAAATACCCAGCAAAAAGTGTTACGCATTTGTAGACAGAGCAAAGGTTAATTTGCAACAATCAGCGCGTTTTATTCAAACTTAGCCGAATTACCTACGGCCTGTTGTTCACAACTTTGTATTTGCCAGTCAGTAGCCGCGCATCATGACCACCACATACGAAAACGAAAAAGACAGCAACGGCACTATTGCCAAGGGTGTCCATACTCATGGTGCCTTTCTATTTGCCGTCAATCGGACCTGTTCCCATGTCCTCTGCCGCCTTCTCTCCAACCAACCAGGATGGACTCAGTCGAATTACCACTTCAAGCGTGCATTCGATTTTGCAAGGGAATCATTTAACTGGGGCCCACTAACTGATGTATCTGATCAACAACGACAAGATTTTGAGAAACTTCTTCAGGAAGGGTTCGATGAAATTCAGCTTGAACGAAGATCTGCCGCCATCGAGGTAAGTCATTTCTCCAGAGTCAGATATAGCTTGCTGGTGGTTGACCGAAACAGGACAAGGCCGTTTTCCTCAAAGAACACACGTTCTATATATGGGAACCATCCAGACTGTCGCAGAGTATGTGGGGCGGTCCTGCTAGCCCGCCTTTCACCGTACATGAAGAGGAATCTCGATTGGTCTCAGATTGTGCAAAGACAAACCCAACTATATTCCCTGACAACTTTCTATTATCATGGAGACCCATTTTCTTGATTCGACACCCAGTTCTACTCTATGATTAAATTTGGGAACGGGGCCCGTTCCCGGTTTTAGACCAATTATAGCTCTAAAGATCCTACATGGTTCCCGCGAATTAGAACAGGCCCCATTCCTAGACTGGTCATGTTTCCAAAAACACAAAACAGGGCCCGTTCCTAATACAGTGGTCTGTGCTATCTTAGTAGACTTTATTAACTACCCCAAGAGCATAACATGAATAAAGCTTCTATTAGATATTCTTTAAGATAAGATAAAATATATTATAAGATTATATTTATTAACCTCTTAAATATTACTTTTATAATATAAAAAATCACCCTAAGCTAGATATAGATATTATAAAAATTATATTTATATTTTAATTTCCTTAAATTAATAATTATTTATATATACTATGATTATATATTAAAAATAGATAATAATTATATTAGATATTATTTGGGGGAGAAGTATAGTATTCTCAAATTAGTATATTAAGGTCTTAATTTTATTATTAATTTTCTTTTTTTTCCTGATCTTAATATATTATTTGTATAAGTTAATAAGTCTATATTATATTTATATCTAGTTCTTTAAAAAGAATCTACCTATAAGTATTATAGGCTATAGTCTATAAATCTTAAGATATTTTTATAATATATAAGGAAATTATATAGACTTAAAATTAGAAAAATATATAGAAAAGGAAAATAATAATTATAAGATCAGATTAAAGATAAACTAACCTTCTAAAACTAGAAGATAAATAATATTTATTATTCTTAGATTATCTTTACAAATAATATCTAGTTAGGATAAGAGATTATAAATAATAATCTACTCTTATAGATAATACCTAATTCTATTAAGAACCTTACTTAGAAATTATTAATTAAGGAATATAACTATCTAGAAAGGTAATCTAGTAAAAAGCTCTTTAATAATAATAATCTAATAAAAGAATTATTAATAAACTAAATATACTATACTTATTAATAAAAAGCCTTTTATTAAGTATATTATAATATACTTATTATATTCTTAGAAATACCCTAGATATCTAATTAGTGATTTTAACTAGGAGATTATAATAGAAAGGAATTATATAATTTAATTAAAAATAAGTATAAATTAACTTTAATTATAGTAACACTTAACTATCTATTTAATTACTATATAAATATAGTGAGGTATATAGATATTAATATATAAAGGTAATTCCGAGGAAGGTTTTTATATTAATTATATAAGGTACTTTTTAAATTTATTATAAGACCTTTCTCTAAGTATTAGTATAAGAGTAAGTTTAAATAATATATATATTTCTAGCTTTAAATTTTATAATTATTATTATTAGTAATCAGGTTAATTATAGGGTAATTATTATCTAGGAAGTAAAGTAGAATATTAAATAAATTATAGACTAATCTAATATAGGATAAATAAAGAATATTAAATTAAACTAATATAAAGTCTCCTTATAATAAAGATCTAGCTAGTAAGTCTAAAAAAAGTAAATATAAAGATATTAATAATAAAGTAAGAGATAGTAAGAAAATATTAATATATACTAAGAATAATTCAGATTAATTAGAAGATAAATTAATATTAAATAAGGGATATTATAATTCTATAACTAGGCTAAATAATCCTTATATAAATATTATATTTCAATTCTATTATAATATAATTATTAAAGACTTTAAAAATAGAAGATCTAGTTTATCTCTATTTATTTACTTTAATATTATCTGAGGCCTATTAAAATCTAATAGTAATAAATACCTTTAACTAGCTCAATTTATACTAATACTTATAATATTAATATATTATACTTAATTAATTATTCTTGAGATAGTATTATTATAATTTCCTTATTTATATACTAGGTTTCTTATTAGATTACTTTTTAATTAATTAAAAGCTTTAAATACTATTTATATAAAGAAGATATATAATAATATAATATCCTCTCTTAATAAGTTTCTAAGCCTTTTAACTTATAGCTATACCCTCTACTAAGTTAAAAGACTAGTATATTATTTCTATTAAAGTAAGAATAACTAAGTACTTTTATAGGATAGGTATTTACACTTAATAATAAATAGTTTTTATAATCTTTTCTATAAGGTATTAAGATAAGTTATTATTTAATATTAGTAACTTATATATAAATAAGAATTAACTAATTCTAATCTTAGTACTATTTAAGATAGGTTATTAATATTAATAGTTAAATACTCTTTTATAGTTAATCTAACTAATAGACTTATTAATATATACTTAAAAATCTTTATAAGAATATATATTTCTTTAATTAATAGGTTATTAAAAGCTTAAAATAAAAGTTTAAGTACCTAGAACTCTAAAATAATATAAGTATATCTTAATATTATAGCTTATATAGTGACTAGGTAGTCACTACTAGTAATAATTTATAACTCACTTTTTCTTTTATTATTATAGGTTAGATATACTAGACTAATTATATAAGGAATAATATATTAAGGACTGATAGTATTCTAGGAGTGTATTATTCTATGGATTATAGTATTTTGTTATTTAATTACTTTACTAGTTATATATATAAACTATTTCACTTTAAATAGATATATTTCTTAGCTATTAATAGACTTAATTATATAAATACTCCTATTTATATATTATTAGACCCTGTAATCCCCTTTACTTAGTATATATTCTAGTTTACTTAGATTATATCCTAATATATTCTTATCTATCCTATACCCTTACTAGTTATATAATAGCTAGAATATTATATATTAATAACTCTTATTTAGTATATTATTATATTAACCTGAGTAATATTTTAAATAAATTAAAACAATAATTTCTAGTACTTTTAAGGATATTCCCATTATAGATAAGTAACTTATCACTTAGCTCTTTATAGAGGATAATAATAATATATTAGACCCTAATAATAATAAAGTTTTATAAGAGAAACTCGAATATATTAAGAGGTAGAATAAATAACTCTTTAATAAAATTAGTGAATTACTTATAATAATCAAATATAATAAGAATACTAGGATTAAGAAGCTAAAGATACTAACTGATTAAGTTATCTTATTTACTAAGTAAAATATAATATTTTATAAAGACTTAATTAAATAGAAAGATCTTTATTAGAATTATATTATCTAACTTAACTCTCTTACTATTCGCGGAAAAGATATAGGAGAAATCCTTAGATCTTACAAACTAGATAATTATAATAGTTCTATAATAAAGTTATAAAACTTCTTTATATAATTCAGAATATTCTAAAGCTACTATCTTATCTAGTTCTTTAAGGATAAAGATAAGATTAGATATATTATAGGATTCCTAAAAGATAAAGCCCTTATCTAGTTTAAACTATTTATAAGAGATTTCCTTAATAACCCCTATAATAAATATAAAACTAAAATTAAGATAATCTATAACTCCTATATAATATTTAAAAGAGAACTTAGAGGAGTATTTAGCCTAACTAATAAAAAGAAAGCTATAGAAAAAAGACTTAGAAAACTCAAGTAAAAAGACTTAATATTAAACTATACTACTAATTTCTAGAATAATATAGCCTATTTTAAAGAATAGGAAAAATAAGTCTTTATCTTAATATTTTATGTAGGATTTAAGTTAGAAATTAAGAATATAATAATTAGCTAAAAGCTAAATATATTTAATATAATTATCTAATTTATAATAAAATTTAATAATTAACAGTTTAAAAGATAATAAGAAAAAAAGTCTAATAAAGAAAGTACTATATTTAATAATAATTAGAAAGGTAAGAAAGCTAATTAGGATAAGAAATAATAAACAAACACCTCCTATAGAATGGACTCAGAACTTATAGAGATAAATATAATATAAAAGGACTATTCTAAAGTCTAATATTATAATTATAGGAAGTTTAGACACTTTAAAAACAAGTGTACCTATACTAATACTAATTAGAAATTCAAACCTATCCCTAATAGTAGATATATTAACACTATAATCAAGGATAATAAACCCTAGATAGCTATTAGAATAATTATAACAATAACCAGGAACAGGAAGAAAAATCCTAAATAGACTCTAATTCCTATAGATAAGTAAGTACCCCCTACTAATAAAAGAGAATAAATAATTATAATAGTTAGAAAAGATAGAAGTCCCTAAGATAGAAAACCCAAGATTAATATCCTAGATAAACAGTCTAACTTTAAAACTCCACTACCCACTAATAAAGAGCTTAATACTAAAATCACTAAATAATAAGAGATTAATAACCAAATCCACTAAAACTTCTATACCTAAATAGAAGGAATACTATACCTATAACCTGGAGAAAAGACTAAGTAAGCACATAAAATTAACCTCCCTATCTCTAATAATAATATTATCACACTAACTAACAAGTATCTTAAGTTAAACAATACTATTATAACTAGTCCGATTACATATTTAGACTCAGAGAATAACAGATACTAGACCTATAATAAAAATAGAATAAGATAATANGAAAATAGTNTNNAAATATANAAGNACCTNATAAANNAATAATAAAANCTANATAATAATAANCCTNTNTANATNTATANCTATAATATAAAAGAANGNTAAAANCNANTTAATATATNANCNTTATTATATTANCTTAANAANCNNTAAGTATTANNAGATTATANTNATTATAANTNAATCTCTTAGNCTAGCTATATAATATANATATATAAAANACANAANAANGAAAAAATATTNAATAAATATTACCTANTATNANTTTAACNAGNACCTATNACNTAANCTTATCTCTATANGNAATTAAANTANNANTATANTANTAAGTNATTTAGTNATATTAGTNTNNTTANNNTAGAAGATAAGNGAGAAATATTTCCCNTTATATATATANAACCTAAANTATTANTATATAATTATATTATACTTAAATATTAAGTTNANNAATAAGNTAAGATTAGGAAATAATATAAATATAATATTAAAAANACNCTATATAAATNAGATAAAGNCTACCTATATAATAATNAANACTATAAAACTNNTATTATAGAAANCTANATAGAATTCTCNCATATTAANTATATAATTTAATATAANTTNAACTTNAAGAATAAGAAAGNTACTAATAAGTTNAACTAAGCCTNNAAAACTAANCTAGATTAATAGAACTCNNNAGGATANNAAGNCTNGAGNANAGGAAAACTATTATTATTAAACTCANGATAAAGATTAANCTNNAATTAGGGAAATAATNACNANTANCTATAGGAGAGTNATANGTATATATAATAANNAAGNANGNAGAACCACCCCCGGAAAAGACTCTAGNTATAATATAAAGANNAGGGAAAAGAANGACCCTAGAAATANTAATATAAGTTCAGGGAGTAGAACTNACTATAATAGTANATANTAGANTNGAAGGTAANTATATTAATCNTNAAGTAATTAATATACTTGAGNTATTATAGAAGGATAANGANAAACTATATTTANTATAGAACCTNNAAGGAGGNTTCTTTTAGTATAATAATAGATAGATTAGNTAGATAGTTNTATANNTAAAGGTTTTTATTAANNGAAAAAANNAAGNAATCTCNCTTAATATTNTANTNATTTNATANTANTATCTTATCCTTANNTACNTATANNTTNAGAAATATAANCTNNATATTAACTAGANNACTAGCNAAATATAAATTAATTTTAATAATATANTCTCTANTATTAATAGATATAACTTAGAAGAAGAGANATCTNAAANCTTATCTAATAATAATAAAGNTTATAAAATANNGNANAAGAAANCTCTCTCTATATCCCCTAAGAGAANANAANATAAATACNATAAAGAGCAGAAATAATAACTCTAATAANTTATNAGNNAAGTTTAATAANAATTTATANANTTAAATAAAGATCTNAAANAAATAAAGAAAATACCTAAAGAANAACACTTAAANAATATACTANTATAATACTAAATNTATAAAGCNCTCTTTAANGAAGAACTNNAGACNAGACTANNAGAATTNANTTAATANGATNATAAAATTAAANTAAAAGATAGAATNANNCNTATATTCTACCNTATATTTAANCTNATAATTANATAACTTAATATACTTAAAGAGTATATNAAAGATATACTTAANAAGGGATTTATATAAATATCTAAATCCTCTANTAATTANCNANTTATATTTATTCTAAAGAAAAATANTAAGNTNTANNTAATTATAGATTATANATAGTTAAATAATATTANNCTAAAAGACTAAATANCACTCTNACTTATTANAGAANTTAAGGATTATCTCTATAATAAGAAGATCTTTATAANCCTTAATNTAAAAGGTATATATAACCTTATCCAAATNAANNAAGANTATAAATAGAAAANNANATTTAGNATAAANTTTAGACTNTTTAAATANCTTATAATACTNTTTANTCTTANTAATANNCTNNTAATATTCTAANAAATAATTAATAATATATTATAAGAATACNTAGATATCTTTATTATATANTATNTNGATAATATTCTTATCTTCTTAGATATCCTAGAAGAATATATAATATATATNTATATAATANTAAAAGTACTATAAGATANNAAANTCTTAGTTAAACTAAATAAGAGTAATTTNNACACTTAANAAGTTAAATTTCTAGNATATATAATCTCNTATAANTAGATTAAGATANATCTTAAGAAAATTATANTAATTANTNAATANTTATAATTAAAATACNTAAANNATATTNAATTATTCCTAGGATTTNTAAATTATTATTAACAATTCCTTAAAAACTTTAATAAATATACTATATTATTAATATAATTCACGAAAAAAGGAGAACATATTTNANTAGNNTATTATCACAGAAAAGANCATTTAATATAATTAAGAAAATAATCCTAAGTAAACTAGTTCTAGTTATATTTAATTTAGATAGATAAGTTAAGCTTAAAACCAATTCCTCAGATTTCATTTAAGATACTTAGATTAGATAAAGAGATAATATAAGAGTACTATATCCCATTACCTTCTTCTTATATAAATACTATAATACTAAACTTAATTACCCTATCTATAATAAAGAATTCCTTATAATAATTAATATATTTAAGGAATTTAGATATTATCTCCTTAAAAGTAAATATAAAGTTAAGATCTTTACTAATTATAAGAATATCTCATACTTTATTACTATCTAATAACTTAATAGATAATAGCTCAGATATACTAAATACCTATTTAAGTTTAACTATATTATTATCCATATTAAAAGTATAGAGAATAACTATATAAATACTATTAGCTAATAACCTAACTTTAATAAAGATAAGATCTAAACTAATAACTAGATCCTAAACTTTAATATAGAAGGATACCTAGAATAATAATATATTACTATTATATAAAAGACAAGACTAAAACCTAAATACCTTTAGTGGATTTGAGGGATAGATCCTATAATAGATTTTATAGATTAATATTAAAGAAGAATAGGAAAAGTTAGATATTAGAATAGATATATTATTATTCTAGAAAGATTAGAATATAAGATAGTAGAAGATATCTATAAAGATAGACTATATAATAGTAATATTAAGACCCTATATAATAAGATTATAGAAATATATAATATATATAATCTTAATAATACTATTAAATACTCTATTTAATATTATAATAAATATATATTAAGTAGAACTATTAGTATAATATTTTAAGTTAAACCTAATAATCTATTATATTAATAAATCTAGAAGTTTAATAATAAGCTATTACTAAAAGATAAGAGTAAGAAACTCTAAATACTAGAAGATCTATACCTTAACTTAATATAGGAAGTTCATAAATATTCCCTATATAAATACTAAGGGATTAATAAAACCCTTAATAGAGTTAAATTAATATACTAATTTCCTAAAATAAAGAAGATAGTATAGGATATTATTAGTTAGTATAACTTATACTATAAGTCTATTATAAAATAATATAAACTATATAGAGAATTATAATCTCTCCTAGTTACTAAATGACCCTAGGATTCTATTATAATAAACTTTATTACTAAATTACCCCTATTTAAAGACCTAATTATAGATATCTTCTATAATAATATTCTAGTTATTATTAATAGATTCATGAAATTTTCCTATTTTATACCTTATTAGAAATTAATAGATACTGAATAATTTACCTATATATTCCTACAGAATATTATTAATATCTATAGATTACCTTTAGAAATACTCTCTAATAGAGGACTCCTATTCATATCCAAATTCTAGCAAGCCTTAATATTATATATAGGATTAAATTACTAACTTACTATTACTTAAAGATCCTAAGTAAATAACTAAACAGAATAAATAAACTAAATACTAGAATAATATCTTTATTATTATATTAATTATAAATAAGATAACTAGGTTAAAAAGCTCCTGACCATATAACTAAACTATAACATAGCTAAGAATAAAAACATAAAACTTACCCTAATATTCACTAATTTTAGATTCAACACCGAAGCCTATAAAGTAAGCTAACCTGGTTTAGTTAACCCTAAAGTGATCCTCATATCAGAACAACTTAAGGATCTATACTAAGAAATAAAAACAGAGCTCAAATTTGTCAGATCCTAGATAAAAAAATACTATAATCCAAAATAGATAAAGGGACTATCCTTTTCGGAGGGAGATATAGTTTACCTCGCCATAAAAAATATCATAATAATATAAACGAATAAAAAACTAGACTACAAATATATCAGACCCTATAAAATTCTATAAAAAATATCAGAAAATAACTATAAATTGGATCTATTACTAAAAGTTAGACTCTATCCGGTTTTTTATATCTTATTACTTGAGATAGCTAAAGACACGATTTATACTAAGTTTGGTAATAAACCTGAGATTAAAGTTAATAGCCTGGAAGAACATGAAGTTGAGGAAATCCGCGAGATAAGAACTGTTAACAGAAAAACAGAATACCTTATAAAATAGAAAAACTACCCAGATAGTGAAAATACATGGGAACCACCCAAAAACCTCACCTATATACAATACCTCCTGAAGAACTTTCACCAACACCAGAGGCAAGAAGCAAAGGGTCAACCAAAGAGCTTGCATTAGCCAACTCATCCCCCAAACCCAGAGCAGACTAATTAAATTCATTGGGAACACCAGCGGACTGAATATTCCTGATCACCCACTGCTCATGAGAATCCAACACCCCAAGTAACTCATCTTCTTCCTCGAGTCCTTGCAAACCACGGCGCATAGCCTTGCTATGCCTAGTGGATATCTTGCTTTGGATTTTCCAGATTCGTGATAGCCTCCCGGCAGTTGCAGCCATCTCAGCTTACAACTTTACCATTCGATCGTGAATCTCTAGAAGGGCATCACTGGCATTCTCCTTATCAGCGATGAGCTTCTTCTCTTAAGAAAGTAATTTATTTACTAAATATAAGATTAGCTCAAGAAACCAAGAAATAAAAAGCACACCCTTACAGGAAGAAGCCATGCGTACCCCATCACAACTTCGTCCACGATGAACACACTCACTACAACGAGCAGATTCATCGGACATTACGCATGACTTTTTATTACAAAAACAATAAGTGCATGGCATTTCGGCGGCGGAACCATCAAACTCAATATTCACTACAAGAGACAATTTTTCCTAGATTTTGCGAGAATACTATTTTTCTACGCGACCGGACATCTCGTCAGCATCATGGCTAGGAAGGATACAGAAGGAAACCACTCACCAAATAAATACAGGGGCTTGGCCTCTTTATACAGTCTTGAGGACAAGAACCAACGGAGGGGAGACATCGTGTCACGGCCCAGGTTGAGACCAGGCGGTCACAACCGGCAGAACTATAACATACCCACTTTTTCTAGCCTATCACACATAGAGCATGCCACTAAGGATCGTGCCCATGATCCTAGATCATCACGATCTATAGATCACTACAATCCCACGCACCTCACGATCTATCATAATGGACCTAGTATATATATATTTATTTAGCATATTAGATAAGAGCCTTAAGCTCCTTAGCTATTAACAGACTTGATTACATAAATACTCCTGTTTGTACATTATTAGACCCTGTGATCCCCTTTGCTCAGTACATATCCTGGTCTACTTAGATCATATTCTAATATATTCCTGCTTATCCTATATCCTTATTAGTATATAGTAGCCAGAATATTATATAATATAGTTAGTAATTATATATATTAATATATTAAAGGTATGTGTTTAGCTAGTTAAGTTATTTGGTTATAAGTTTAATAGTTTATTTATTATTATATTAAATTTATATTTCTCTGGTATTTTTAAGGTTAAGATCAAGTTCTATAAATAGCTAGTTAAGAAATATCCTTTCTTTTATTATTTATAATAGAGTTAGGAGCTTTATTTTAGTTATTAAGGTTATAATTATAATTTACTTATTTACCCTCTATTTAATGATCCCTCTAAATAACTTTATAATATAGGCTTATAAGCTCTTATAATTAGTAGAGTTATTAGTAAAAGAGGTATTACTAGTTATATTGAAGTTATTTCCACTATTAAGTTAAAGGATTAGGCTATAATTTCCTTTAAGATATAGGAATATTTAATTAGTTATTTTTTAATATTTGGGACCTGGGTTCTGGGTGAATTTTACTAACTGGGAGATAGTAAAGGTAATATTAGGTCTTGTAATAATTATAATATAGAGAATTGAGTTAATCTTTTATTAATAAATCCAGATTAAGATAATTATAATCTGGTTAAGAAATACTTAGAGCTTATTTGTCTTTATAGGTATATGAGTTTTATTTCTAGTATTTAAGATGGTTATTAAGTTAGTGATTTTAAGGGTATATTTAAATTATAATAGTTATATTAGTTTCTTATTATAGTCTTAAAGAACTATAATCTCTAGAAATTATTATAGCTTAAGTTTACCTATTATAATATATTGTAATTATAGTTATTATATTAATTGGGTTATTATTTTAAGGGATTTCTTCTAGAAAGTGAGAATTATATTATTAATATAATAGAAGATAATAATCCTAGTCTTAATTATATAATAAGACTTATAAGGGATTATAATAAAGCCTAAAGCTTCTAATATACCTTTAAGTTCCTTTTATTATAATAAGAATAATTCTCATAGACTATATAGGGCTTTCTTTATATAAAGAAATCTTTTTACTTTCTGTTAGATTGTTATCGGATTCCTGCAACTCCCTGATATATCGATATCCTAGTCTTAGTCAGAGGGGCGTGAGATTGAGAGATAAAACCCCTCACGGAAAAGAGGGGCTCGAGGCTCTCAAGGATCAATACAATCATCAGCTTTGAATCCACACTCTATTGAACACTAAGACCACTTGATTGAATGTACCGTACATGATCTAACAATTAAGAGTCTTATTTGCTCGAGAAGCTAGCTGTGCAGCTATCGCGATACGAACATCGATCTGTTCCAAAGACAGCAATGTCAGCTAAAAATACCGTATCTGAACAGAGGGACTATCTCAGGACCTTTCAAGACTGGGCAGACTGGGACAGGACCTTCAAGACGAAAGCAATTTCAGGGAAGATCTGGAAGGTCATCAATCCTAAGGGATCAGAACAGCCCATGGAAGAGCCGGCTGTGCCGACCTTCAGCAGCTATTTCCAAAGAATCCCTCCACAGCGGATCGAGCCCGATCGACCCTATCAGACCCGACAGTC